>JAJPUD010030256.1:0-13293 GCA_023553655.1 Myrmecobius fasciatus
ACCAACATTCATCGTTATCTTTTCCTGTCATTTTAGCCAATCTGACAGGTGTGTAGTGGTATCTCAGAGTTGTCTTAATTTGCATTTCTCTGATCAATAGTGATTTGGAGCAACTTTTCATATGACTAGAGATGGTTTTAATTTCATCATCTGAAAATTGTCTGTTCATATCCCTTGACCACTTATCTATTGAAGAGTGGCTTGAATTCTTATATATATATGAGACAATTCTCTATATATTTTAGAAATGAGGCCTTTATCAGAACCATTAAATGTAAAGATGATTTCCCAATTTGATGCTTCTCTCCTAATCTTGTCTGCATTTGTTTTATTTGTACAGAAACTTTTTAACTTAAAATAATCAAAATTATCCATCTGGTGTTCAATTAGGAGTTCCAGGTTTTCTTTGGACATAAATTTATTCCCTCTCCACAGGTCTGAGAGATAAATTATATTACGTTCCTCTAACTTGCTTACAAAGTCCCTCTTTATATCTAGATCATGAACCCATTTAGATCTTATCTTGGTATGTGGTGTTAGGTATGGATCAAGCCCTAATTTCTTCCACACTAGTTTCCAATTTTCCCAGCAGTTTTTTGCCAAATAGTGAGTATTTATCCCAAAAGCTGGGGTCTTTGGGTTTATCGAATACTAAATTGTTAAGGTTATTGCCTAAATTGTCCTGATATCCTATCCTATGCCACTGATCGACTGCTCTATTTCTTAGCCAGTACCAAACGGTTTTGATGACCGCTGCTTTATAATATAGTTTTAGATCTGGTACAGCAAGGCCACCTTCATCTGCCTTTTTTTTCATTAATCCCCTTGAAATCCTTGACCTTTTGTTTTTCCAAATGAACTTTGCTACTATTTTTTCTAGATCTGTAAAATAATTTCTTGGGAGTTTGATTGGTATGGCACTAAATAAGTAGATTAGTTTTGGTAGTATTGTCATTTTTATTATGTTCGCTCTGCCTACCCATGAGCACTTAATATTTTTCCAATTGATTAGGTCTGATTTTATTTGTGTGGAAAGTGTTTTGTAATTTAGTTCGTATAGTTTCTGACTTTTCCTTGGCAGATAGATTCCCAAATAGATAGATTCCCAAATCAGATTCCATTTTATATAAGATGAAAATTTTCCCCAGGTATTCCCCTTTTTTCTCCAGAAATCAGGATCCCCAAACCCAAAATTGGCACACTTCAGTATCTTTTGAATAGGTTGACGTCCAGAATTATGATTTAAGTGACTGTCATTCTTTTCTCCCAAGTTCTGAGCTATGTGCAGAGAGATTAAATATTAGCTCCCTTCCCTTCTCCCCCCTCCATTTTCCCCCAGAGAATCAGGCCATGTTCTTTAATTCTACCATTCTCTAGTCTATGTTCAGATCATCCAGGATCATTTTTTATAGGCAATTGTGCAAATAACACATTTTATATAACCCTAGCACAAAGATAATTCACACACACACACACAGACATACACACACACACACAAATTTGACCCAACCACAGGAAAATATATCTACAATATCCAAATTCAAAATGGTTTAATCATAACCCCCCAAAAAATCTAATTGTACTCTAAGTTCATTGAATTACTCAGAAAATACCCCTCACAAAGCTCTACTCAAACCTTTGTTGAGAATGTGCTATGGTCTACTTGTATTCACAATCCAAATCTCCATTTTATTTTATTGTCATCTGAAATTTTAAATCTTTTAAAACACTATTAAACTTATAAAACACCAATTATCTCATAATTTGCAGCAATTAAATATATCTGAAATATATTCATATATGCCATAGTATTCACATGATACAAATGAAGATTATTCTCCATCCCAAGCCCAGGTTTCTTACTTTTTGTTTCTTTCCCATTTATTTGTAATTAAACCTTTCACCCTCTGTCTCTCTTTGTATCTTTCTCTGTTTGTCTGTGTGTGTTTCTGTCTCTCTCAGTTCCTTTGTCTCTCTCAGTCTTTCTGTCTCTCTCTCTGTTCTCTCTGTCACTCTGTGTGTCTCTCTTTCTGTCTCTGTTTCTGTCTCTGTCTCCCTTTCAAAAAAAGGTTTGAGTAGAACTTTCTCAGTCTCTTTCTCTCTCTCTGTCTCTTTCTTTCTCTGTCTCTCTCTGTCTCTCTCTCCATCTCGGTCTCTCTCTGTTTTTCTGTGTTTCTCTCTTTCTTTTTCTGTCTCTTTCTCTGTGTGTGTGTCTCTATCTGCCTATTTGTCTTTCTTGTTCCATTTCTGTCTCATTAGAAAACTTTATTCTATTATGGGACCTATGGGAAAACTTTTTTTTTGCATTGTTTGAACCTAATACTACATGGTTGAGAAGCTGGACCACATCTACTTATGATTTAGAGACCCTTAACTATGCTTATGGGAAATCCACTCAAATTTGAAAATTGAAGCAAGAACTTTTTCTCATAATTGTACATCTCAAGAAATACATATGTGTTATCTTAAAACTAGTCTCATACTGGTCAATCACTTGTTTCCATGTTCCTTTGACTGAAAAAAGACACTTGGGAGGAGGAATGGGACATTTTCAAGGAGTTATACTTGTTTGCTCTCCCCCTCCTAACTTAGAAAGCTAATGTTTCCTCCAATAAGAAATCAGATTACCTAATTTTATATTCTAGTTAAATTATTTTTAAATTATTTGATCTTATTTGATAAATATTTTAATGTATAAAATTCTGGCTCTCCCTGTATTGAAGATCTAGTGCCAAAGATGAAGAGGTCTGGGTAATATTTGGTTTATAATTATTATGTGTTAATTAATTGATATGCACAGAGGTGAAAACCATTTTCTCATTTTATCCTTCAACCATCACAATAAATAGTAGCTACTTAAGAAATTTTTATTAGAAAGAGTAATGGAGCTAAGATTTAATTTATATAGAGAGCTCCTGGATGAGTTCCATCATTTCCTATTAACTTTGAATTGCTATTCATAAGTATAGCATTGTAAGAAAGTATGCAGCTACTGTAATATAACACAAATAGCACAGGGAAAAAATGTTATAAAAAACCCTTAAACTTGACTTGTAATTTGTAGGATTATAGGCAAATCATTTAAACTTTCTTTGTTTTAGTTTCCTTATCAGTAACATGGGGAGAATAATGTTATTGATTAAATTGATTAATCAGGAATTGTGATGAACAAATGAGACAATACATGAATATATATATATATGTATATATATAAAATACTACAAAAGACAAAACATTAACTGCAGTCATAAATATTTTAAAGAGTGTTTCATGTCAATCCCTAGATGTTTCATTGATGAGAGTCTTCCAAAGATGGTAAGTTTTTAAAGGACAGGAAGAAGTTCATCTACACTTTGTGCATATCTAATGATATTTGGAGCACAGCCAGGATTTGATAAACTAGAACAAAAAAAAAATCAAATCTTAAATGCTCCCTGGATTCACATTTGATATAACTGCATGGCTGCCCAACATGTGTGTAATAACCTGTCTTCCCTCAAGCAATAAATGTGTCCTAGGCAGATAGTTTATACCAGCATTACCCTGAATAGTTTTCTCTCCTTAAATTTATTCTTCTTTCTAAAATTTAAATCCATACCAATATCATTTTTGATAGCTAATCTCAATTTCAAAAATAGCACAATACCCACAGTGATCATTTTATACACACCTACACACTCAAATACCCACACATATCCACAAACTTACACACAATTATGCATGCACATACACACAATATGTCTTCAAGTTACTGAATAATGGGGCTTTAGATTAAGCCAACTTTTCTTTGTTTATATATATATATATATGTTTGTGTATATATATATATACATATATATATGTATATATATACATGTGTGTGTGTCTGTGTGTGTACACATATATATATGTGTGTGTGTATGTATATATATACATATATGTGTATATATATATGTATATATATATATGTTTGCTACAAATCTGAGATCTAGATCATTGATAAAGCATTTTTCAGAAACATCCCCAGTGACTTCATTATCAGCCTCCCACAATATAATCTTTATATGTGTACTTAGAAAATTTTTTTCTTGAGCCTTGTTTTTATTGCAAATGACCCTCTGAGTAGGTTATAATTCATCCCCTACTTGAATATTATAAAGCTTTTTTTATTAGTACTGTCAGTTATAAAAGGCTTAAACAATAACAAAACCAACAATAATTCATATTTTTATTTCACTCTAAAACCCCTTGAAAATTTTAAAGTGCTATGTAATATCTACTGTCATCATTACCACCACCATCATCACCATGATCAACATTGTCACCATCACCAGTCCTATCATTATTTTTATTCTTATCATATTTCTATTATAAGGAATTTAAATTGAAAAAATCCATGCACAAACTGCTATGAGTCTTTTATTCTAAATAGTCAGTGGACTGCTATATGAGTGGATAAATAATGCCTTTTTGTAATTTAATAAAAGTGATTAAATATAAATTCATCTGCTGTAGGCTCACTGAAAGTATTTTGAGAAAATATATAATATCAGGAAGAATGACATAAGTGATAAATTAATTTTCTCTATCCCCACATGATTTTTATTTCTTATCATGGTCTGTGTATTTTAACAGCTTTTTAGTTCATGTAACTTCATGTTTTTAAGTTGAGTGTATGGGTCACTCAAAAAGGATTAGCAATTCTGATGCAAGGGCTTGCTCAACTCTTTTCAGGGCTGCTCCTTAACTCTCATCTGTAGCTCCAAGAAGCCACACTTCAGTGACAAGGCAGCAGGAGGCTAAATCAGAATGGGGTAAAAGGATAGTATTCAAAGCCACTGGTGTTGGGGGGAGGAGATGTATCCACAGTATGTAAAGTCTTTCTCTGGCAGAATGAATATCTATGCATAATATGTTCCAATGCCCATGAAGATAGCTGAAGTGAGTGCTGTGGAGTGCTTAAATTTTCATGAGACATTGAATATGGCCATAACCAGTTATTTTAATTTTTGTTCTGCCACTGGACTTTGATAACATTAGAAGAGAGAGTCTAAAGACTTTGTGCAACTCCACCTCATTTACATCTAATTCATTGATGAATCAAGGCATTATCTCATAATGTCATAGGTATTCTTCAAATTCAAAGAGCAAAAAAAAATTGGTGAAGAACAACAGTGAATTTTATGGCTATTTGGAACGGTGAAATTTATTTAAAAAAACATATATATATATATATACACATATGTATATGTATATATGCACATATATATATATGACAATGCTAATTTAATTATATTGTGGGCAGCAGTTTTTCTGCTCCCATATGAACCCCAGTACTGATAGTTTGTATTTATTGTAGGATCATTTGTCATGTTACTTTATTCTGACCACTTGCTTGTGTCTTTTGAAGTATTAGATCGATTATAAATATATTATATTTGAAACAGGTTGCTATTTTCTTGTCCTCTTCATCCCTCCTCTCCTTCTCTTCCTCTCTTCTTTCTCTCTCCCTCTCCTTCCCTTCTCCATTCTTTTCTCATCTTCCTCCTTCTTTTCATCAGGCTATTCCATAGGTGAATGAGGTAATAGTGTTTTATAGATAAAAAAAATAGTAGAAGTACTTAAATTTATCTATTAGAAGCTTACCAAAAGCATCTTCATGACCATTCTATTAGGAAAAAGACAATGTAATAAACATATACTTCTTATTTCTCAAAGATTATTATTCCTTTTATTTGGTGTTTATGAAAGTTCATTATTCCATGCAGTCTGGTGTTTATGAGCATTTGATATTGAAATAGTTATATAATGTTAATCTAATTTTTTGAATCAATAAAGGTGATATTTTCCTACTACTCTGGTTTTATAGATCAATATATAGAAGTGACTTTTCAAATATTCTGATTTTGATAATAGTTCAGTTCATTACAGTTTATTATATGAGAGAGTCAGAATATTTTGCTATATACATCTGTAGCATACAAATTTATTCACTCTGAATGTATCAAAGTTACGTCTTAAATATAATTCTAACCAGGTCATATTTTGTTCAGCAGGAATTTTTTTTTTGTACTTGGTCATGGGGTAAAGAATTTTTACTCTTTTTAGCATAATCTCTATTTATCACTTTAAGGATAATCATTCTATAATTTCTGATGGCAATGACCTAATCTTGAATTTCCATAATAAACCACCCTGCTCTCCCCCAATACCCCCCAAAGTTCCTATTATTTACTTATTCATTCCTTTAACTCTTTTTTGACAAACTATTGGTTTAGTTCATGTGAATGTTGCAATGGAAGACATTTACAAAATTATTTAGTGTTAGTCATTTCATAATTTTTACCCTTTAGAAAAACTCTTTTGGTTACATTAGACAAATTCTCAGCTTAAGTACTTATGTATTGCAATGTCTTAAATATTATAGATCTTTCATAAAATATTATCACATTATATTGTTCTAAATATGAATAAATTATAAGTCCATTTTGCATGTGAAGTAATAAAGGATTAGAAGAGACCCTTCATATATAGAATCTATAGAGATTCTTCAGTTAATGTGGCTAGTAAGTATAATGGGATTAAATTCAAGATCTGATGACTTCAAGCATAATGTTCTTATCACTTCCACCATTCCTCTTCAGTCATTTTTTTAGAGAAAATCAAAATCATTCCAAGTTACTAACATTCTATGCAAAAGCTACTAAAGGAAAAAACTCAAATATTTTCAGGCTTTATTAGAGTATAACATATGAATGGTGCCAGGTCTTTGGTTCTTCAATAGATCTTTCAAATAACATATATCAGAAGAAAAGAAATATCTGTGTCTGACATTGAAAAGTAGTTTATTCAGATGGGTGAAAGTCTGACAGAAATAACAAATGGTCCTTCCGGACTTTAAATTACTAACCTCTTCATTTACTCATTTCTGCCAGGGCCTTTATAAATGATGAATTTTTTGTACACTTTCTCTGTATTTATGAAACAGAAAGCATGAGTAGAGAAATTGCAACTACCTAGATACTACCTGTCAGGTTCAGATTTTATGAAATAGTGAAGAGAAAGAATTAAATGTTTGCCTAGTCATAGCATAAAAAGGGAATATACCCTCTTATTAAAAAAAAATTGAATAAGACCAAGCAATTATGATCACATTTTTTATTCAATTAGGGCAACAAAACCATTTTAAATCATGTGTGCATATGAGAGGATAGTTTTATGACCAGGCATAATTTTTTTTGTTGCAGGAAAATCTTAAGGAGAAAACCTCTTTGATCTAAACTGCACATAGGAAAATATTTTAGAATTTAAGGAATTGCTCAAGTACTGTGAAGTTAAATGACTTTTCTAGGGTAAAAATTCTGGGATATGCCAGAGATTAAACAAGAATTCAGTTGCTCCTGATTCTAAGGTTGACTCTCTAACCATTACCCAATTTTAGTCTGAGAATGGCTATAAGAAAATGCAATATTTATGTAATGTTTTATAATTAAAAATAAATTTCTTTAAAATAATTGTGAGATAAAACATTGTTAGCACATCCTTGCAAATGAGAAAAGTGAAGTTTAGACAACTTAATTAATTTACTCAGATTTAAATTGGCAGTAAGTATTACACTTGGATTATCAATTCCAGTCTGTCTAAAACCAACATCTGAAAATGTTTTCTTCCTACTGCACTATACATAGTTGTATATATTTGACTTTGCAAATAGCTAAAAATTGCTAATATTATCTCAATTTATCTAAAATGGTTTTATTTTAATAAAATTACAGAATTTACTGAACCCTCATTTAACATATAATATAATATAAAAAGGGCTAAACTTTCAGTAAGAAAGATCTGAATCCTGCCTCAATAACTTTCTAGAAATGTGACACTGTAAAGCCTCATTTTCCTCACCTATAAAATGAATGAAGAATTTTAATATAATGCCTTTAAGTTCCCGTCAAACTCTACATTTATGGTATTATGATCTAATTCTCTATCATGTGAATTAATATTTCTAAGCAATTTACTTTTTCAGAAATAATATTAGATGAGAAGATTATAATTGATTATAGGTATATATATATACATATGTATGTACAATATACACATTTGAGTGTATCTACATATATAAAGAAAAACATATTATGTATTTACCTCTCATATATTGAATAAATATTATGTAAATAAACATACATACAGAAAAATACATAATCCTACTTTCTAAGAGTATCATCAAATAATATGTTAATTGATTATATGCATACCTACCTCTGTGTGTGTATATATATATATATATATATATATATACACACATATGTGTATATACACATGTATATGCAATTGAATATATATTCATAAAATTATGTGCATAAGTATGTACATATATGGAGAGAATGTATATAAACATTGTACTGTAGGTTTTTAAATAATTTTATTTATACTATCCATATTTGGAAGATGAATGTGCTTTCTCCTAACACCTACTAAACTGATGAAATATACCTTAACCAAAATGGGTAGGAAGTTATATTTCAGTGTTTTCAAGTTATTATTAAATATATATAATTGCCTAGTGGAAAAAAGAGGAAAATAGCAAATATTCCCTCCATTATTTAGTTATAAAAACAGCTTGTGGCATGAAAAATCACATTTTGATAATAATGATAATATAATAGTATGTGTATATGATATTATTTAATATATTTTCTTCTATATAAAATAGGGACAGAGATAGATTTATTTTTCACAAAAACAAACATCATCCAATAATAGAAAAGTGAATTCAATTAAATGTTATTAAGGAATGATAATATAATTATTGCAATAATATTCACAAAATTTTAGGGAGAAAGATTCAAACTATATTGGACATATAATTTATAGAAAAACTCATAAATATATATACACATAAAAATTATAATGCTAAACAGTGTGAGTGCATTTTGATATATATGGGTAGTATGATTACCCATGTCTGCAATCATAGTTTATTGATACAGAAATAACTGCCTATAAATATACACAAATGTATTTATTTATATGTATACATAAATACACACAAATCAACATACAAATAAATATATCCATGATATGGGTACATATATACATACACATTACATTTTGTATAGCAACAGTAGACATATGCTACTATGAAATTTCATGTTATTTACTGTTGTTTTTCTTTTTTTGTTTTTTGTTTTTTTGTTTGTTTCTGAACTGATAGATGAATTGAGTAAAAGTTTAAGGTGGCTGTAGATCTAGGAATATTCTCAGTCTTTTCCTACCTATAAATTGCTGTGCATACATTGTCAACCTTCTTTTCATTATACATTCTATTTCTTCTATATTTTTAGCTTTTTCCTAAGAATCACTATTTCCTTTTTTTTTTTTATTTTTCCTGTTAAGAAACTTGTAACATTACTCAAAGAAAAAAAAAAATGGAATTTCTCTGCATCCAAATTATGTTCTTTCCTCTTTCTCCCTTGACTCTCTCTTCATCTCTCGTTTCCCATATGAAAAGAGACCTCCTTTAGTCTGTAATCTTTTCAAAATTTTTCCACCATGACCTCTTTTCTCATACCAGGACTCAAGCTAACTCCCTCTATTCTATAATTTATCATTTCTTACACAGTAAATCTCTTTTTCCATACTAGAGAAATTTTCCTTTCTAGACTATCATACATACTCCCTTCCTATTTCCAACTGCAAAATGTGCTAATCACTATTTACATTACATTCCCATCTAAGCAAAACTGTTTTGATTTTTCACAATACATAAATAAATTAGGAAAAGTGACAGAGAGGGAATAAGAAAGTAGTGCGGAGGAATTTCTACACTCATTTCCATATTCACTCTATCCCTTTTCTTTCATAAATTATAACAAATAGTATTCAATAAAGAGGAATAATAATACTTCAGAGGTTTTAAAATAGGTATATGTTGTATTTTTTCTAAAAGTTTCAAAATTTTCACACTTTCCCCCCACACTACTTTTGTTTGACAGGTTTCTACATTTAGCTCAAACTTTATCATATTAAATGGTTTGATCCAATTAGAGTGTTGACTTAGTCAAATTGAGATCTGTTAAAGAACTTAGCTTTAAAAAGATCAAGATCTCCCACTGAAGCCAGGGCCAAGTTGTCATCCTGATCTGTGTCTTACCACTGGACTCAGATGGCTCTGAAAAAGAAAGTTAAACTGGTGACTCTGCACAGGCCTCTCTGACTTAAAACCAAAATCACTTGAGTGTCACAGTCCTCTTTGAGAATGAAGGACAAATAAGAACAATACAAAGAATGCTTAGTAAATGTATATTGTCCTGATTTATCATAGATATATGCCCATATTATAGTGCTCTACTTAATGTAAATTCAATAAAGTCGGAATTAATGTAGATTAATTTTGACTATTTACCTGGACCTAGTATAGGGTCTAAACATTTTAAGCAAATGCCAGGTAAATATTTGTTGAAATGGATGCAAAACAGTTGTTGACTATGATTATATTACATGGATGTTTTATTTTCCAGGAGGTTGGCATTTATATCTCACAGATTCCTATAGAACAGGTTTTTTGGTTTGTCAGGTAGTTGAGCAAATATGCATATTGGCTCCAAAATTTGTATTCATAGTACCTTATATAAAGTCTGAAACAGAACTATTCATAAATACTTACTGATTTATGTTTGGGATTTTAATTTCTTTTAAACATTTTAGTCATATATTTAATAATAATATATTTTATATATGATATATGCTATATATCATATATTATATATAAATATATTTTGCAAAATACATGCAAAGATAGTTTTAACATTCAATCATATAAAACTTTCTGTTCCAAATTTTTCTCCCTCCTTTCTCCCACCCATTCCCCTAGACAGCAAGTAATCCAATACATAATAAACATTTATTATGTTGCACAAGAAACATCAGATTAAAAAGGAAAAAAAATAAGAAAGAAAAAAGCAAATAAATAACAACAAAAAAGATGAAAATATTGTGTTGTGATCCATATTCAGTCCTCATAGTCATCTTTCTAGATGCAGATACTGTTTCCATCACCACAAATGTATTTTAATATAGCTATTTTTAAACTTCATTTTCAGGACCTCATTTCTGCTTCTGTGGAAAGGCATTTCTTATATAGTCTTTATCTTCAGTCAATAAAGTACATTTTGCTTTATTTGGAAGTTTTATTGGAATAGTTCATAAATTTATTCTGCATCATCTATCTCTCCCACAGATGTGGAAACATAAGCTGCACTTGTTATGGAGATATTTTGCAGATAATGTTCACCAACACTGCACTATGAGGTGATAAAATGTTCCATGAAATTTAGTTTCTTAGATTCTTTGATTAAACACTATGATCAATTGTACCCATTCCTTTATTTGTTCTTCAAAGAGAAACTGTCAATCCCCCATTCATACTTCATATTTCTGATTATAGTGAATATATCAAAATTAATATGATTTAGATATTCCAATAGTATGTTTACTTATTGATTATTGGATAAGCATTTCGCATGTAGAATACCAATAGCAAAGCTGATACCAGATGCCAATTATTCCAATATTTTAAATCTCTGTTTGGAAAATCATAATCCATTCTCAGAAGCTAAATTTTTAGCAAACATTCCAATTTATGCTTTTCTTTGGAAATCCTTGCCTTCAGATCATGGAATATTGAAAACACCACTTGAACACATAAAATCATGAATTTGTTGCCTATATGCTCAGCTGTCCTTTTTCTTTCCTCTTTTTTCTCACCATGAGAGTTTTTCTATTCTTCCACCTCCAGAGAAAGGTTGAGTTTTTCACTTACCTCTTCAGACTCATTTTTTATTTTATTTTTCATTTAAAGATTTTTTATTTATTTTTATATTTTCAAATAATAGAACAATGTAGAGTCATTCCTCAGTTTCCATTTTCAATATGCATTTAAGTAAAGATAACAATCCCTTTGCCATGGAAGCAATATAAACATTAAATCTTCTATGAAAATAATGTTCTCCCTACTACAGCTCCATATTAATTGCAATTGAGATTTGTTCTTCTTGCCAGGAACTCTCAAGGGAAACCATTGGGAGAAAATGGTTTTGGGGTGTTTTCAACATCATAATTGTCATTTTCTCTTTAAATTAGTTAGCATCTTTCACTTTGGAAGTACCTTGACATTGATATCCAACTTTTCTTTCAATTTTAATAAAACGTATTATTCACTTTGCCTTACCCTTTCCTGGTAAAGTATTCTTTCTTCTCTTCCTCTTCTTTCTTGAGTTCTTTCTTTCTAGATAGATAATGTTTTCCTCCTACTTCCTTTTCCTTTCATTCCCTTCTGTTTAAAACATATTTCTCTATTATTAATTTTCTTCTTTGGATTGAGTTATTCAATTTGCTATACAATTTAAAAGGGCATTTCTGCATTCTGTATACCTGAATTTAAATTTTACCTTATCTTTGGTATGTTACTTAACTTTTATTGGCATCAGTTTCTTTATTAGTCAAATGAGTGGATGGTATATATCATCTCCAGCTTTGATCATTTATCAATTGAGGAATGGCATGTATTCTTATATATTTAAGTCAATTCTCTATATATTTTAGAAATATAATTAAATGCATTTCAATTTAATTCAGCTCAATTCAATTTAACATTTTTTAAAAAGTCAATAGATACAAGTCACTCATCTCAGCATTAATGACAGTAAATATATAAAATAGCCCCTGCTCTCAAAGCAAAAGGCAGCCTCCCAAAAAATGATGAAGGAAGTTCTTCCATATGATATAAAACATAGTCTAATCCCTGTAAAACATAAATATAGGTATAGCTTTAAAGCAAAGCATGACAACTATTGAGTTTATTGTGAAATTTCCATTTCCTGGAAAGTCTCATTTTTCTTCATCTAATAATCGTATGGCATTGTTTTCAGTGTCTCTACTATATATTGTTCTCTTCTTTGTCCTTTTCACTCTGTTGATCACTTTCCTCAAATCTCTCTCTTTCTCTCTCTCTCTCTCTCTCTCTCTCTCTCTCTCTCTCTCTTTCACACACACACACACACACACACACACACACACACACACAGTACTTTAACTGTAAACTGCTTAAGATAAGATCAGTAGTACTATGATTCTCTATATCTGGAACCTATGTTTTTCTCTTTTTTCTTTTTTCTTTTTTATTAAAACTTTTTATTTGCAAAACATATGTATGGGTAATTCTTCAACATTGACCCTTACAAAGCTTTCTGTTACGAATTTTCCCCCTAGTCCCCACCCCTCCCCTAGATGACAGGAAATCCACTACATGTTAAT
>JAJPUD010030258.1:0-12780 GCA_023553655.1 Myrmecobius fasciatus
GTTATCTAGTTTGAGATCCTCTATTAAGAGTTTCAGTCTGACTTTGAACTTATTATTTTGGGAGGCAGCTGAGAGGAAAGAATGCAACCAAATGTGAGAGACTAACAAAGTTAGGTTCACTTCATTTCACTGAATCTTTGTAATTGAATTTTCTAAATCAAAATGAAAATGCAAAGAGGTAAGGCAATTAGAAAAATATAAGTGTGATTCAAACTCAAGCTGTCTCAAATTTGCCACATTGCAAACTTGAAGAAAATATAAATCTCCATTAACTACTTCTAATACTACATACCATCAATGCATCATGAAAGCACCAGACCTGGGGATGTGCATGGAAGGGAAAGGTATGAATTCTAGAAGAGGAAGGGGACTCAAAAGCAGATGGTTTCCTAACATTTTATCAATGTACCCAATGTCAGGAACAAACGTTCATCATACAACAATTGCATTAATTTCCTAACCCTGACAAAAAAAAAAAAGCAATCAAGAAAGTGAGAAGACAACAATGCAATTACCACAGAGTTACTAAGGAATGCATATCATATAAATTATTATCAAGTATTCCATAATTGCAGATATATAATGTCATTAAAATAAGCAAAATAATGCAATTAAGATTACATTTAAATGAGGAATTTGGAAAAAGAAAGAGTCACTTTTATGTCCTTCCCTGAAACAAGCAGTCTCCTTTGCTAACATCTGACGAATTGGACTTCATTTGTATTTTATTTATGATTATTCTCTACTAAAGGGCTCCTTTTGAAGGAATGTTAGTATCCTATGCAACTCACATGTTCTACTTTTTTTTTGCTCCCCCCCTTTTTTTTTAGGCTGAGGCAATTGGGGTTAAGTGACTTGCCCAGGGTCACACAGCTAGGAAGTGTTAAGTGTTCGAGGTCAAATTTGAACTCAGGTCCTCCTGACTTCAGGACTGGTATTCTATTCACTGCACCACTTAGCTGCCTCTGTTCTACTTATTTTAATGGGAAGAAAAAGAAAAGTATGAACTCTAGAAAGTAGATTTCAAAATATCCATTCCACAGTGCTCTCCACTCCTATATCTTTCAATATTCTGATATCCACATGATCAAGAATGACTTTGGGATAGCTTGAATTTGCTGTTTTCTTGGTCTCAATTAATATTTTTAACTGTGTTTTTATATTATCCTTGCTACAGGAATGAACCTATACTGCAATACACTAAAGGGTATATTGTAGCATCATTCATGCAAAAGATATGCAAAGACAAGTTAAAGTGCAAAGCTTTCAGAAGTTGGGATGACTGGCTGCTTGACATATTTCAGTTGCTACGCAGGCTAAAGAGAATATGATACTGAAATATAGTAGGAATTTGAGTCATGTTGCACTTTACATTTTGCTAACATTAGCATATTGAATAGATCCCCAGCCCTTATATGCTTAAGAAAGCTTCCACACAACAGGTTAACTTCAAGGGAAAAAAAAGAGTAATAGCTTAACAAAGAACAATAAAACCTAACTACAACAACAACAAAAACAAACTAGTACTTCTTTCTTCCAATATATTTATATTCTTGATATCCCTTTCATCATTTATGAAAATAATCTTTTGCCATTTTAAAAAATTCTCTTCCTGGTTAGTTATTTGGAAAATGCTTAGTGCTAGGAGGGTTCGTGTGCAAGGATGTTAAAGGATGACTGGGGAACAGGGAAACAAGTAAATATTTAGATAGCACCAGACTGACAAAATGTGAATTTACTATATTCATAAAAGTATAAAATAATCAAGAAAAGAGGGATTATTGGCTACTATAGTCAAGAGACATCAAGCAATAAATAATACTGAATAAAAACTTCAAGCATATCTATTCAATTTCTCAAATTATCATATGTATGTGTATATATATAAAGAGATTAAATGACAGTCACATTTAAAATTATATGCCAAGACTTAAAGCACAGACACTTGAAGCACAGACATGATAATCATGCAGTGACAGGGCAAAATAAAGAAAAGTCACTTTACCTATAAAGTATGTATGCAGTAGCTCTAAGGTCCATTCCAGGCACACAGACTTCTGGAACTGGAATGTTCTTTTTCTTCTCCCAACAGCAACTAACAACAAAAAAGTTAGGTAATTATTACAAAAGTTTCCTCAGCTAAATAGAAATCAACATTTAAAAAAAAGGAAATCAGGGATAACACATTTTAAAATTGGCAGAGTAATCAAAGTGACAGAGTAAAATTCTTTTAAATATTCACACAACCTCACTACACGAATATGATATATAACTCATTTTCTTGTGTACATATGTGTGTGCCCTAGACATGTTTTCGCAAAAAATATGATTATTTATAAACTATATTGTAACATAATAACCTAAAGCTATGACCTTAATATTACACAGAATTTCAGGGAGAAATTGAACAATACATATGTAAGCATATTCATAGTGATAAAATGGACTCACATTTGTGTCTACAAATTTAAATTCACTGCTTAGAAACTGAAAGAAACAGCACATTGCCCCTTTTAGGGTTTTTTTTTTTTTTGGTGTACATAAGTTTTAGTCATATGTTTTAGGGAAAGTACTTTCTTTGGTCTTCCTCAAGTAGAGGACACAGATGAACAGAAACCCAGCAAATAGTTCTTTATAATTTAATATCATTAGATTGGGCAAGCAATAAGAAAGTTTCCACTTCATAATGGGGGCTAGAGGGAGATTTACAAAATATAAAGCCAATAAAAATAAAAATAGGAATATCTTTTAGCCACTGATAGAGAAATAGAGGTACTTGCGTAGTAGTTAATAATATAAAAAATATTGTAAAAAGGAACCATATGCCTTCCTCTTCCACAATTTAGTGCTCTTAGTGGAAGAAAGAATAGAAATGAAGTAGCTTTCCAATGACTGAGGAATGGCAAAACAAATTATGGTATATAAAATATAGGGAATGTGAGTGAACATAATAGAATATTACTGTGTTGGAAGTAATGATGAATCCGGAGAATTGTGGAAATTTTAACATGATCTAATGCAGAATAAAGAAAACAGAGTCAAAGCAACAACAACATACTGTTTAAAAAATTATAACAATGTAAATGCAAAGAACGACCACTACAAATAATAAAAATGACAAAAAACCCAAGCACAGTTGCAAAGAAGAAATATGAGAAGACACCCCCAACATAAGTCCTTCACAAAGGTCCAAGGATTGAATTTTTCTCTTCTATTTTATGTTTTGTTTAAAAATTCTGTAATATAAGACAGGTCTCTGTGGCAAGGGGCAGTTGAAGAAATTATTAAATATTAAGATATGTAGATAATTTTTAAAAGAAAATAGACATGAGGCAAGGTTTTGAACAGCATTTCATAAATTTCCTATCCCAGTGTCAAAATTAGTCCATGTGAGCAGAAAAAGATTTCTATAAATCACATTTATGCTTTACATTCATCATATATCCTTCCCCTACTAAAGTAGGACAAAGTAGAACTTCAAAATGAAAGAGAGGGAGAATAAAGCAATGCTAGCCTCAGCAGAGATGGTTATATCAAGGCCCCACCATTAGCAGGATATGCCCTTAGCAACTTTAGGCACTGGAATGCAAGAGGCAGCAGCTGACTGGCAGAGTAGACCACGGCAGCAAAGGCTCAGTGGCAATGGCAGGGGACAGCAGAACCTGTCCCAGTCAAAGTGATAGCACAACAGCAAGCCAAGAGACAGATTCACAGGACCAGCAAACTTAACACTTGCATGGGCAGTTCCTAAGCCAGGCTCATTGTAGCCCTTTGCTTGCTGTGATCTAGAAGTGACTGGTCCCTCCACACTGCTGCTAGTACAATGCCTAAGGGTCCTCTGCATTGCTTAGTACAGTTTCTGTCATGTAATAAATGCTTTATCTTTTTATCCAGTGAGAGCCTGGGAGAATGAGAGGGGGTATATCTTTTGGAGGGAGTTTGCTTCTTGGCAGCAAGACAGGAATGAAAGTATCTAACCAGGAGGTGAAGTAGTACAGTGGATAAAGCATGGGGGCCTGTATTCAGGAAGACCGGAGTACAAATCTGGCCTCAGACACTTACTAGCCATGCAAACATAGACAAGTCACTTAATCCTGTTTGCCTCAATTTCCTCAACTGTAAAAAGTACAAAATGGTACATGTATGTGTGTACCAACACACTTTGGGACACTTTTTTCTTTACAATTCTCTTTGAAATTTGAATAGTCCAGGGAACTAAAGGATTGGTCTGTTGATATCCATTCTTGGTTACCTAAGTACATATGCAATCAACTAATAGCCTTCATGCATGGGGTCCTTGCTTAAAAATCTTTCTCCTGTTGTGGCAAAGTAAATTTCTTTTAAGTGTAAAATGGCATATAAATGTCTCATTTCTTTCAATTATTGAACCTCAACTACCAAAAGGCTAAACTGAATCAAACCTAGATTAGAACAACCTTAAATTCTTCTGGATCACCAAAAGAAGACCAAACCATACAAACTATATTAAAAATAACAAAAGGTTTATTAATAAGAAAAATATCACATAGGGATTTACAATTAAAACCATATGCTTATGTATGATTGGAAAAGGAGGCAGATGACACATAAAGCAGTCAAATTAAGCTTTCATTGTACCTTTACATATACTGAGTTGTCACCACAAATACTTTTACTTTACTTCCATTTCCTTCATTATGTAAAGTGAGATTACTAGTACCAGATACCTATGATTTAATCTGTCATCACAAAGAGGCAAAGTGAGTAAGAATGGACTGCTAAAGAAGCTTGCTACAGACTTAGGATACTTAAAGAATCATGATACTTTATACCTTGAAATCAATCTGATTTAACAATAAACATTAAGCAAACTGTGTTGATTACATTTCTATTTTATGTTATACTTTTAACAAATCATGTAAATGGAATGATAATTATTAATTATTATGGAAACAGCTAGTTTATTTATGGAAGAGGCATATAATGAAGGAAGAACTAGGCTTCCTGGGCCTTCTCTGAGAAAGATGTAAATAGGAATTTTCTCAAGTATACCAATCCTCCACAGCTTTACTATCTCACTTGAAAATTAACCAATTTCTACTTCTATAATGCAACATTCTGGCATAATACATTATACTTTATTTTGCAGAAAAAGAACATACACTTAGACTAATAAGCAAGAGAAATATTATGGCACTCAGTTACCTGAGAGTAAAATGAAGATCTTCTTTAGGAAGAAAGTTAAGATATGCATTTGTAGGCATTTGGCAAGTTAGCTTTTTACTTGTCTCTCATAAAGAATCCTTCTGCACACAACACATGACATGATATAACTCAGAATGTTGCAATAAAATCAGAGGACTATTGGACTTAAAAATTTCTCACTCCCAGATGTTCAAGGATTCAAATGAGCAGCAAGAAGTACATAAACAAAACGGCAAGCAGAAGCAGCAGTTACTCAAAATGAATTCCCCAGATGGAGATGTAAAGAGAAGAAATGAAATGTGAGTGTGTGTGACCTAGAACACAAAGACAGAGAAACCCTGAGCCTAGCACACAGGACAGAGAGCGACCTAAAACAGACAGGGAGAAGAGGGTGACCTAGAACAGAAAGACAAGAAATGATGCCCCCTAACCCTGTGTTATAGGACTAGGTCATGCTTCATTCCCTGTGTGCTAGATCCACGGTTTCCCTGTCTTTCTCTTCTATATAATCCCCATCCCTGTGTTCTACATCACCTTCTATTGTGTGTGCTAGGCATCGGGCTTCCATCTTTGGGTTCTAGATCACCCTCTACTCCCTGTCTGAGTTCTAGGTCACCCTCCATAGCTTCTCTTGGTGTTCTAAGTTGCCCTAGAAGATTTATAGGAAAACCCTGTGTTTTTAAATAAGCAATTAGAAGAGAACACTTCTATATTTACAAGGCATTCCTACTCCACACCTTGCCAAGCCAAGTAAACAGCAGCAACTATATAGTTTTATTTCCCTAATGAAAGGCAGATTACAAAAAACAAAAGTTTTGTTTTTAAATATACATGCAAAATGGATACCTATTAATGTTTATGGAAATTTTTCAGTTTGAGAACAAAAAATTACATTTCAACTAAAGATAATTTCATCAGGAATCTTGTAAAGAGGATGCATCCAACATGAAGAAGTCTATTCTGTTCGACTCCATTGTATATTATCAACTAGCGCTACATAAGCATCTACAAAGCATGCAAAATAATTTTTGGAACTTTAAATGAAAACTAATAAAAGGTATAAAACAAATGGTATTGTTGTAGGTCATGATGTGACTTACTCTCTTCCCCTGTCAGGAAGAACCCCTTACAGAATAACATGAAGTCATCCATCCTGTCTCCAATCTAGTTAGGATCTTTAAAGACCTTCACAACAACCTTTGAGACAACCTTGATGGAAGTTAGCTTTCCCAGACTATCAATTGGTGTATCTTTAGACAAGTCTGGGACCTGGTTTGCCAGGGACATTCCATGTAACTCTCTGATGCTTCCCTCTTGATTTCCTGCCTTTGCACCTGAGAAACCTCAGGCTATATTTCCCCTATAAAGGATCTAGTTATGATGAAGATCTTTGTTAAGTTCTCTTTAGGACTAAGCCCACCATGAAGTACTCTCTTTCTCTCCTTCATAGTGCTTTCCCTTAAGAATGCCTTTCTCCTTATTCTAGCTAACTCTGGTTAAACTAACCTGCCAGTCAATGGCTTCCTCCCACCTCAGGGAACATTTCCTTTCCATGGGTTAACTTCGAGTTCCCTAGTGGAATTTGTCCTTTTCCTTGTTAACTAAATGCTCTCCCAACTCTATTTGATATTTGCCAGTTCTGGTGCCACTTCTGGTGTCTATTTTACCCTTTCATTTTTTAAAAAATACCTTTGCATTTTCAAAATATATGCAAAGATGGTTTCCAACATTCACCCTTGCAAACCTTTTGTTCCAAATTTTCTCCCTCCCTTCCTCACACTCCCTCCCTTAGAGATCAAGTAATCCAGTAGAGCTAATACAAGTTTGAAGACGCTAAGGATCCAATTCTCAAAATATCTGAAGAAGACACAAAGTATTTGGTAAAACAGGATTTTATTATCCTTATTTTAAGTGAAAAATGTAAATTAGAAAGTTAAATAACTATTGACCCATAAGTTTATTTGTCCTATTTCCACAAAATTTTTAATAGAATTTAAAGAATTACAGAGCAAAAGCAATTAGCATATGATACTATGAAGAAAACAATCTGTATATAGTCATGCAGTTGACCAAAAGATCTAACAAAAATAAAATCACAGTTTATTAACTATAAAAATGCATTTGATTCTAATTGTCACTGATTTGGAGCATTTTATGACCACTGACAGCTTTGATTTCTTTTGTGACAACATTTCATATCCTAAGTTATGATATCCATATCCCTACTTATCAATTCAAGAATGGCTCTTATTTTTTAATTTGGTTCATGACGCTATATATATTTGAGAAATTTGATCTTTATCAGATAAACTTGCCAAACTTTTTTAATGTAATCAGAATTATCCATTTTGCCATCCTCTTTACTTATTACCACTTATTTGGGCATGGATTCTTCCCCTATCCATAGATGTCATAAGCAATTTTTTCCTTGTTCCTCTAATTTGCTTATATTACTTTATATCCAAATCCAAATCCAAACCTATTTTATGCTGTTACTTGAAACAGAATTTCACTATTTCTTTGAATTTGTTATACATAGAAGTGCTGATGAATTATGTGGGTTTATTTTGCAGCTTACATCTTTGACAAAGCTGTAATTTGATTAGTTTTTATAAATAATTCTCTAAGGTTCTCTAAGTATATCATATCATTTGCAAAAAATGACTTATTTCCTCCATCTATGCTTATGCCTTCAATTTCATTTTGTTTTATTATGATAGCTAGCATTTCTCATATAATAATGAATAATAACAGTGATAAAGAGCATCTTTGCTTCATCTTGGATCTTATTGGAAAAGTTAAGCAGTAACCCCATTACAGATAAAATAATATCTAAAATCAACAACAAGCATTAAGAAAAACTCCACCATTTCCTATACTTTTGAATGATTTTAATAGAATTGGTGGTTGTATTTTGTTAAAACCATTTTCTATATCTATTGATATAATCTCGTGCTTTTTGGAGCTTTTCTTATTGATATGTTTAATTATGCAGTTTTACTAATAGTGAATCAGCCTTGCATTATTCACATATCTTTGGGATATAGTGCTGTAATTTCCTTTCTGGTATTTGTTTTTTTTCCACTGGGGAAATAGGTCTAGAGTTTTCTTTCTGGTCTTGTTCTGCTTGGTTTAGGTATCAAATATATGTTTGTGTCATAGAAGAAATCTGATATGACTTCTCCTTTACCTTCTTTAAATGTTTGGTAGAATTAGCTTGTAGTTCCATCTGGTCATGCACTTTATTTTGTTTTATTTTTTCCTTATAAAATTCATTTGTGATTTGTTGTATTTCTTTTTTTTAATATAGGGGGAGTTAAGTATTGCATTTCCTCTTTTGTTAATCTCAGAAACTTACATTTTTGGAGATATCCATTTCGCTTAGATTTCCAGTTTTACTGGCAAAAAATTGGGCAAAGTAGCTCCTAATAATTAGTTGAAGTTCATCTTCATTGGTACCATTATATTTTAAAAATATTTTTATTAGATGTAAAGCTAAAGATATCTTATTTTTAGTCAGAACTTATGATTTTAGCTATGTGATATTATATGGTCAGGCATGCTTAGGGAAGTTATTTTGCTAGATGTGTGGAAGACAGCATGGAGAGGACAGAAATTAGAATCTAGAAATACATAATTTAATGTACAGACAACCTCAAAAGATAGAAACGAGAAACAAAGAATTCCATTGGAAAGTATGTATGCTTCATTACACTTGCTAGTAGTGCTCAAGTTCTCACAATAGAAATGTTCTATATTTCCAACCAGGATAATTCTACTGCAAATGCAGAAAATTTCTAATAATAGATGTTCATGGACTCTATTCCTATAGGTATCATCTATTCTTTTCCAAAATTTGAAAGGTACCTGTGACTTACGGATTGTTTGCTAAATTTATCAGAGCTTCCTAAAAATTAGAGCTGTTTAAAACAGAATTAGATGTTTTGGGAGTTTTCCAAGAACCACTTCCACTGCAAGCATTTCACTATTCATTGCCCCAGGACACCAACATCTATTCCCACAAGTTACAATTCAGAATGGTGGAAATGGTGATTAGTGTCCATATTCTGGCAATATAGATTCCTCACTGTGCTATAAAATACAAAATGCTACAAGTCAGGTAATGAGTTTAGCGAGTATTATCAAGTACCTTCTGTCTTTGGAGTTCTCTAAACATTTGGATGAATACATGAGTATTCGTTAATCTAAGAGGGGGAATAAAACCTCATGCACACAATGTTTTTCTTTCTTTTAAGACTCAAAATCAGGAATCAAAATCTCTCAATGTTAAAGTTTCTCTGGGGCATTCTCCCACATTCCTCAATGAATTTGGTACCTGACTCATAATCCCCCTTTCCATTCCATCTTCATGTGAGGCAACTTCAATATACATGTTGATATTCCCTCACATACCCTAACCTCTCAGTTTCTCCATTTGTTCTACTCACAGGACCTATTCCTTCACTATGCCTCAAGTATATATAGAGATGGTGTGGTAGGAAGCAATATCCTAACCTCTCCATTCCGGGGGAAGTTGGGCTAGTCTGTACTAAAAATGAATTAAAATGATCCCCAAGACTTGAATAAGAAACTATATAGCTTGTTTATATTTGTAAAAACAGCACTTAGAATAGTGTTGGCACACACGAATCACTTAATAAATACTCATGCTGATGAGATCTCCTGAGATAAAATAGGGAAGAATCTTATTGTTATGCTTGATAAACTTATCAAAAGCATAAAAAGACTAAATCTGGTGAATATAAATCTTCTTCTGCCTACGTTGAAGAAAATATAGATTTAAAAAAGGAATTTGGCTACTGCTATAAGGGAAAAGTTTGGTTGTACATAACCCTTTTCTCTTTGTTCCTTCCAAATAGTCTGACAAAGACCCTCCTCTGAAGGGCAGAGCTAAGGGACAGTGACTTGAAAGTAGTTCATATATGATGATAGTAAATATGTAGGGACTAGCCAAATTTTAAGGGTGAGAGCATCCAATTAAAGTTTTATTCTTTCCTTTACAGCTAATGCTCATACTCATAGACACCTTAGCATACCTATGGATGTCTTTGTAATTCTGTCTAGGCTGCATTCAAAATTCATTTTCTCCCTGAAGGCTCTTTTCACTACCTTTTCTATATTTAAACAACATTGTTTTGTTCACTTTGGGTTCATATGGCCTGGTTTTCACACAAGTTTTGTGACATTGATTGCCTCGAGAATGTATATTGATTTTTCTCTTCAAAAAGATATACTATATATATGTGTGTGTGTGTGTGTGTGTGTGTGTGTGTGTGTGTGTATACACACACACACACAAATACATACACATCCCAGCATACTTTTCCCCCTTAAAGCCACTTGAAAACCTCCACTGACTCCACATTTTTACAGAACAACACACAAACTCCACACCTTGGTAATTAAGCTCATAACAATATTTCTCTAGCTTATATTCCTAGATAGCTTATATTAGTACCCTCATGTACTCTCAATTTCAACCTAAATGGCTTTCCTGCCTTCACATACTTTTCACTTTTTATTGTTTTTTTTCTTTTACAAGCAATCAGGTCAGTAAGTGTCTGAGGCCACATTTGAACTTGGGTCTTCTTAATTTCAGGGCTTATGATCTATCCACTGTATTTTCACAGGCTATCCCACATGTCTAGAATATACATCCTCTCTGCCTCTTAGAATCCTTACCTCCCAGAGAGGTACCACCTCTTTTCTCATCCCCTTCCTTCATCTCTCTTTTTTCAAACATTATTGAATTTATTGTCTATATATAAGATATATTTCCCAATAGATTATGCAAGTATCTTGGAGACAGGGATTGGATTTTGTTTTGTCTTTATATCCATGGCATATTGTTTGGAAGCTAAATGCTTAATAAATGATTGTTGGATCAAATTAAATGCAGTAGCAGATAGTCAATTAATGCCTACTGAATAAATAAAGGAAAGCCCGGAATGTGTACATAGGTGGTACTAGAAAAGCTGCCATGTGATTAAAGCCACCTACAATTATATAAAAAGATGCTCCAAATCACTACTGATTAGAGAAATGCAAATTAAAACAACTCTGAGGTACTACTACACACCTGTCAGATTGGCTAATATGACAGGAAAAGATAATGGTAAATGTTGGAGGGGATGTGAAAAAACTGGGACACTGATACATTGGTGGAGTTGTGAACTGAGTCAACCATTCTGAAGGTCAATTTCGAACTATGTTCAAAGGGCTATCAAATTGTGCATACCCTTTAATCCATCAGTGTTTCTACTGGGTCTGTATCCCAAAGAGATCATAAAGGATGGTGAGGGACCCACATGTGCAAAGATATCTGTGGCAGCCTTTTTTGTGTTGGCAAAGAATTGGAAAGTTAATAAATGCCACCAATTGGAGAATGGCTGAATAAGTTATGGTGTATGACAGTCATGGAATATTATTATCCTACAAAAAATTACAAACAAGCTGATTTTAGAAAGACAGGAACTGTATGAACACAATTACAAAAACCCTTTCCACAGAAATAATTTTTGATCTAATCAACTGGAAGAATATCAAGTGCTCATGGATAGGCTGAGCTAATATAATAAAAATGAGTATTCTACATAAATTAACCTACTTATTCAGTGCCATACAAGTGCCTAGAAATTATTTTACAGAGTTAGAAAAAATAATAATAAAGTTCATCTGGAAGAACAAAAGGTCAAGAATTTCAAGGAAATTAATAAAAATGCAAATGAAAGTGGTCTAGCTATACCAGACCTAAAACTATAATATAAAGCAGTGGTCATCAAAATCATTTGGTACTGGCTTAGAAATATTTGATCAGCAGAATAGGTTAGGTTCACAAGACACAAGTCAATGACTATAGTACACTAGTATTTGACAAACCCAAAGACACCACTTTCTGGGATAAGAACTAATTATTTAACAAAAACTGCTGGAAAAATTGGAAAATAGCATGGCAGAAATTAGGCAGTGACCCACACCTAAAACCCTATAACAAGATAAGATCCAAATGGGTTCATGATTTAGACATAAAGAATGATGATATTGTAAGTATCCACTTTGAGTGTGGACCACAAGATATTATTTTCACTCTTTTTGTTGTTTTTGCTTGCTTTTCCCCCCTTTTTATCTGATTTTTTTGTGTGTGTACAGTACAATTATGGAAAAATATGTATTAGAATTATACATATTTAACATATTGGATTATTTGCCTTGGGTGGGGGTGGGGGGAAAGGGAGGGAAAAAATGTGGAACACAATATTTCGCAAGGGTGAATGTAAGAATTTATCTTTACATATATTTTGAAAATAAAGATTTTTTTTTAAAAAAAGGAATATCAAAGAAATTCATTTTCCTTTAAAAGTCAAATCAAACACTCTTCCCTGCCCCCTCACAGTTCCTTCTTCTTCTCTCCCCCTTCCCGCCCACCCCCACCCCCCCTTTTCCAGATGGTTGGTTCTAGCAGACAGCATATGATCCTAGGCAGGAAGTTAACCACAACCCAGAACGAGGTTGACGCGCACACCCTCCTCAGGTCCCTTTGGAGGTTGGCTCTCGCCTCGTGCTCTCCTCAGAACC
>JAJPUD010030259.1:0-13290 GCA_023553655.1 Myrmecobius fasciatus
GAAAAAGTGGTAAAATAAGATCTAAAAAAAAAAAAGGAGGTAAAAACAAGGTAAAATCACTTGAAGAGGCAAAGAAAACCTAATATAATTGAGAGAAAGAGGGGAGGGAGACGAGCACTGTGTAAATCTTACTCTCATCAGGTTGGGCTCTAAAAGTGTATATCAGACATTTGATTTCACATAGAAACTTGTCTGTTGCTAGAGGGAAGTGGGAGGGAAAGGAGGAAAAGTAAGGGACAAACTAATAGAAGGGAAAATAGAAGAATCAGGGGAAAGGAGTAAAAACAGGGGGAGGGGATCTAAAGGGTAGAGTATTGTTTGGGGGAGGGGTCATCAAAAGCAAAGTACTGAGGTGGGGGGAAGGGAGAAAGGGGAAAGGAAAGGGGAAAACATGACTTGGGTAAATAAGATGGCAGGAAATAAAGAATTAGTTATTCTAACTGTGAATGTGAATGGGATGAACTCTCCCATAAAGCGGAAGCAGATATCATACTGGATTAAAAACCAGAATCCCACAATATGTTGTCTACAAGAAACAAATTTAAAACATAGTGACACATATAGGATGAAGGTAAATGGCTGGAGCAGAAAATATTATGCTTCAGGTGAATAAAAAAAAAACCAGGGGTAGCAATCCTTATCTCAGATCAAGTAAAAGCCAAGATAGATCTAATCAAAAGAGATAAGGAAGGAAACTATATTTTATTAAAGGGTACCATAGATAATGTAGCAATATCTATACTAAATATATGTGCACCAAGTGCAATAGCACACAAATTCCTAGGGGAGAAATTAAGAGAGCTGCAAGAAGAAATAGACAGCCAAATGATACTAGTGGAGGATCTCAACCTTGCTCTCTCAGAATTAGATGAATCAAACTACAAAATAAACAAGAAAGAAACTAGGGAGATAAACCAATTGTTAGAAAAGTTAGGTATGATAGATCTATGGAGAAAGTTGAATGGAGACAGTAGAGAGTTTACTTTTTTCTCAGCAGTCCATGGAACCTATACAAAAATTGACCATGTATTAGGGCATAAAAACCTTAAAATCAAATGCAGAAAGGCAGAAATAGTAAATGCATCCTTTTCAGATCATGATGCAATAAAAATCACATGCAATATAAGGCCAGGAGAAAATAAACCAAAAGGTAATTGGAAATTAAATAATCTAATCCTGAAGAATGAATCGGTGAAAGAGCAAATCATAGACACAATCAATAATTTCATCCAGGAGAATGACAATAAGGAGACAATATAACAAAATTTGTGGGATACGGCCAAAGCGGTTATAAGGGGCAATTTTATATCTCTAGATGCTTACTTGCATAAAATAGAGAAAGAAAAGATCAATGAATTGGGCTTATTATTAAAAAAAAAAACTAGAAAAAGAACAAATTAAAAACCCTCAATTAAATACCAAATTAGAAATTCTAAAACTAAAAGGAGAAATTAATAAAATCGAAAATAAGAAAACTATTGAGTTAATAAATAAAACTAAGAGTTGGTTCTATGAAAAAACCAACAAAATAGACAAGCCTTTAGTTAATTTGATAAGAAAAAGGAAAGAGGAAAATCAAATTGTTAGTCTCAAGAATGATAAGGGAGAACTTTCCTCCAATGAAGAGGAAATTAAAGCAATAATTAGGATTTTCTTTGCCCAACTTTATGCCAGTAAATTTGATAATCTGAATGAAATGGAGGAATATCTACAAAAATATAGATTGCTGAGGGTAACAGAAGAGGATATAAATTATTTAAATAGTCCCATATTAGAAAAAGAAATAGAACAAGCTATTAACCAACTCCCTAAGAAAAAATCTCCAGGGCCAGATGGATTTACATGTGAATTCTACCAAACATTCAAAGAACAATTAATTCTAATGCTACACAAACTATTTGAGAAAATAGGGACAGAAGGTATACTGCCAAAATCCTTCTATGAGACCGATATGGTGCTGATAGCTAAACCAGGTAGGGTAAAAACAGAGAAAGAAAACTATAGACCAATTTCCCTAATGAATATTGATGCAAAAATTTTAAATAAGATTTTAGCAATGAGATTACAGAAAGTCATCCCCAGGATAGTACTCTATGACCAAGTAGGATTTATACCAGGGATGTAGGGCTGGTTCAATATTAGGAAAACTATCAGCATAATTAATTATATTAATAACCAAATTAACAAAAACCATAGGATTATCTCAATAGATGCAGAAAAAGCCTTTGACAAAATCCAACACCCTTTCCTATTAAAAACACTAGAGAGTATAGGAATAAATGAGCTTTTCCTTAAAATGATCAGTAGCATCTATTTAAAACCATCAGGAAGCATCATATGTAATGGAGACAAACTAAAACCATTCCCAATCAGATCAGGAGTGAAACAAGGCTGCCCACTGTCACCATTACTATTTAATATTGTATTAGAAATGTTAGCTTTAGCAATAAGAGAAGAAAAAGAGATAAAAGGAATCAGAGTAGGTAATGAAGAAACCAAATTATCACTCTTTGCAGATGACATGATGGTATACTTAGAGAACCCTAGAGATTCAACTGAAAAACTACTAGAAACAATTCACAACTTTGGCAAAGTTGCAGGATTCAAAATTAATCCACATAAATCATCAGCATTTTTATATATTACCAATAAAGTTCAGCAGCAGGAGATACTAAAAAAAATTCCATTCCAAATAGCAGATGATAGGATAAAATATTTGGGAATCTATCTGCCAAGGAAAAGTCAGAAACTATATGAACTAAATTACAAAACACTTTCCACACAAATAAAATCAGACCTAATCAATTGGAAAAATATTAAGTGCTCATGGGTAGGCAGAGCGAACATAATAAAAATGGCAATACTACCCAAACTAATCTACTTATTTAGTGCCATACCAATCAAACTCCCAAGAAATCATTTTACAGATCTAGAAAAAATAGTAGCAAAGTTCATTTGGAAGAACAAAAGGTCAAGGATTTCAAGGGGATTAATGAAAAAAAAGGCAGATGAAGGTGGCCTTGCTGTACCAGATCTAAAACTATTAAATCAGCGGTCATCAAAACTGTTTGGTACTGGATAAGAAATAGAGCAGTCGATCAGTGGCACAGGATAGGTTATCAGGACAACCTAGGCATTAACCTTAACAATCTAGTGTTCGATAAACCCAAAGACCACAGCTTTTGGGAGAAATACTCTCTATTTGGCAAAAACTGCTGGGAAAATTGGAAACTAGTGTGGAAGAAATTAGGGCTTGACCCATACCTAACACCACATACCAAGATAAGATCTAAATGGGTTCATGATCTAGATATAAAGAGGGACTTTGTAAGCAAGTTAGAGGAACGTAATATAGTTTATCTCTCAGACCTGTGGAGATGGAACAAATTTATGTCCAAAGGAGACTTGGAACTCCTAATTGAACACCAGATGGATAATTTTGATTATATTAAGTTAAAAAGTTTCTGTACAAACAAAACAAATGCAGACAAGATTAGGAGGGAAGCATGAAATTGGGAAATCGTCTTTACATTTAATGGTTCTGATAAAGGCCTCATTTCTAAAGTATATAGAGAATTGTCTCATATATATAAGAATTCAAGCCACTCTTCAATAGATAAGTGGTCAAGGGATATGAACAGACAATTTTCAGATGATGAAATTAAAACCATCTGTAGTCATATGAAAAGTTGCTCCAAATCACTATTGATCAGAGAAATGCAAATTAAGACAACCCTGAGGTACCACTACACACCTGTCAGATTGGCTAAAATGACAGGAAAAGATAACGATGAATGTTGGAGGGGATGTGGGAAAACTGGGACACTAATACATTGTTGGTGGAACTGTGAACGGATCCAACCATTCTGGAGAGCAATTTGGAGCTATGCTCAAAAAGTTATCAAACTGTGCATACCCTTTCACCCAGCAGTGTTTCTACTGGGCCTATATCCCAAAGAGATCTTAGAAGAGGGAAAGGGCCCCACATGTGCAAGAATGTTTGTGGCAGCCCTTTTTGTTCTGGCTAGAAACTGGAAACTGAAGGGATGCCCATCAATTGGAGAGTGACTGAATAAATTGTGGTATATGAATGTTATGGAATATTATTGCTCTGTAAGAAACGACCAGCAGGACGATTTCAGAGAGGCCTGGAGGGACTTGCATGAACTGATGCTGAGTGAAATGAGCAGAACCAGGAGATCATCATGCACAGCAACAACAGTATTACATGATGATCAATTCTGATGGACATGGCTCTCTACAATACAGAATTGTCTCAAACCAGTTCCAGTTGTTCACTGAAGAAAACCATATACACCCAGAAAGGGGGACATGAAATATGGACCACAACGTAACATTTTCATGATCTCTATTGACATTTGCTTGTATTGTGTTGCCTTTCTCTGATTCTTTTTTTTTTCTTGTAGATAGGATTTTTCTTACATAACTTGTCAAGCATTTCAGCATTATTAACATGTAGTGGACTTCCTGCCATCTAGGGGAGAGGAGGGGGCTGGGGGTAAAATTTGTACTGGAAAGCTTTGTAAAGATCAAGGTTGGGGAACTACCCATACATATGTTATACAAATAAAAAGCTTAAAATAAAAAAAAAATTTATGAAACTGAAAGATAAATAGTTTGTGAGCAACTGAAGCCACACTAGGTTTTAGAAGATCAATCTCTGGTAATCAAGATCTACTATACTAGAAGAACCAAGATCTTTTGAAGAAATCATTCTTTGCTTTTTCCCCTTTTTTCTTATCCAGACTGTAAAGTATTAGGACATTTCTCTCTCCTTCCTCCTCACTATTAGCAATGACAGAATATACTTAAGCTATTCATACAGAAAATATTGATCCCATCAGATATCAGACCCAGAGAGTTTAACTGAAAAACTGAATAAAGCTATTAAGAAGCTCAAGTCCAAGGAATCCAGCAGAATAATTTATCTAATAGACCTATTACATGTAGGGGAAGTTGAATCTTTAAAGAAAATGCATCTTCTCACACAAGTAAAGTTAGATCTAAACAATTGGAAAAATATCAATTGCTCATGGGTTGGTTGAGCTAATATAATAAAAATAATAATTCTACCTAAATTGGTCTATTTATTCAGTATCATACCAATCAAACTGCCAAAAATTATTTTATAAAGCTAGAGAAAATAACAAAATTCATCTGGAAAAACAAAAGATCAAGAACATCAAGGGAATTAATGGGAAAAAAAACCACAAAGGAGAGTGGTCTAGCAGTATCAGACCTAAAACTATATTATAAAGTAACACTCATCAAAAGCATTTGGTACTGGCTAAGAAATAGAATGGTTGATCAGTGGAATAGATTCGACACACACGACTCAATAATCAATGACTATAGTAATATAGCATTTGATAAACTCCCAAATTCCAGCTTCTTGGATAAGAATTCACTATTTCACAAAAATTGCTGGGAAAACTAGAAAATATGTTGGAAATTCAGCATAGATCTGTATCTCACACCCCATGCCAAAATAAGGTCAAAATGGGTGCATGATTTGAGCGTAAAAAGTGATATAAGCAAATTAGGAAAGCAGTGGATACTTTAGCTATCAAATATTTGGAAAAGAAAGGAATTTATGACCAAGGAAGAACTAGAAAACATTATGAGATGCAAAATGGACAACTTTAATTGCATTACATTAAAAAAGGTTTTACACAAACAAAACCAACAGAAACAATATTAAAAGGGAAGTACAAAGCTGCGAAAAAAATTTTATAGCCAGTGTTTGTGACAAAGGTCTCATTTCTAAAATATGTAAAGAAATATGTCAAATTTATAAGAGTACAAGTCATTTCCCAATTGATAAGTGGTCAAAGACTATGAACAGACAACTTTGAGATAATGAAATTAAAGCCATCTAAAATCATATGAAAAAATGTTCTAAACCATTCTTGATTAGAAAAATGCATATTAAAAATGCATATTAAAACTATTCTGAAGTACCACTTCACATCTCTCAGATTGGCTGAGATGACAGGAAAAGGTAATGATATATGCTGAAGGGGATGTGGGAAAACTGGGGTACTAATGCATTGTTGGTGGAGTTGTGACCTGATCCAACCATTCTAGAGAGCAATTTAGCACTATGCCCAAAGGGCTATAAAATTGTGTATATCCTTTGACCTAGCAGTACCAATACTGTGTCTGTATCCCAAGAAAATTATAAAGGAGAAGAAAGAACCCACATGTGCAAAAATGTTTGTAGCAGCTTTTTTGTGGTAGCAAAGAATTGGAAAATGAGTAGATGTCCATCAATTGGGGATTGGCTGAATAAGTTGTGATATATTAAAGTAATGGAATATTATTGTTCTATAAAAATGATGAATAAACTTATTTTAGAGAGGCATGGAAAGATTTACATGAACTGATGCTGAGTGAAGCAAGCAGAACCAGAAATACAGTTTACATAGTAATAGTAAGATTGTACAGTGTTCAACTATGAAGGCTGTTTTTCTCAGTGATTCAGTGTTCCAAAGCCATCTCAACAAATACCATCTGTTTCCAGAAATAGAACTATGGCAATTTAATGTAAATCAGCACATGCTAGGGTTACTTCTTTTTTCTGTTTCTTTTCCTCTCCTGTGTTTTTTCCCCTTTTTTCTGATTTTTCTCTCTCAACATGATTCATAAAAAAAATACTAAAAAGTTAATATACATGTATATCCAGGAAAAAAATTAAATAAACTGTTAACATAAATAAATAAATAAAAATTAAAAAAAGATAACACATCACTCCGCAAATTTTAATATAGGAAGAATAAGTTGCTTTGGCAACATGTGTAACCTTTACATATGTTTTTCTACTAGGAAATTTTATGTGTATGCCAACTCTTTCCAATGATGTTTTAAGTATTTAGAAAAGATTGTGCTACAGATTTATGGAGCTAATACTTGTAGCTACAATCCTTGATGGTGTCATTTCATTAATGCTTTTGCTTTGAGGTATACATGGTGTGTTCAGGGAAGACTAGCACCTTTGGTGTGAGGGCTTTCCAAACCCTTTTCAGACCTATTTCTTCATCTAATATTCACCTGCCATGTAACTCACCTGTGGCTCCAAGAAACTGTAGCATGTCCAGCAGCTGTATAGAGAAAAACCATCTTGGCAGGTGAGTTAAAGTCAGTTGAGAGTAACTGAGAGGCCTCAAACATGTTGGTCAGTTAGGATGGGGGATATGTAAAGACCTCCCTGGGTAAAAAGGGCAGATGAGGACAATTAATGTTCCAACTGCCATGAAGGTGGCTGAAGTAAGCACAATAGAATACTTAGAGCTTGGTCAGACTTCAAAGATAGCAAGACCTTTTACTGCATCTTGGGCCATCACCAATCATTTTGACCTTTGTTTTGCCCCTGAACTTCAAAGACTCAAGAGAAAATGAGGCAATACAAACTCTATGTTTCTTAAACTAAAGTAATCATATGCCAGGGAACCCAATCTGAGAACACAAATTATGTGTAATACTTTCCCAGAAAAGATGTTAGACACCTACATAGATGTGCATATATGTGCATCCACACATACGAACATGATTTTTATACACAAATATTTATTTTATGTATGTATATGTATCAGAATCATATGTTGTTTATACAATGATCTAGATCTATAATCATACATGGTTAATTATATCATCCATATCCATATTATTTAGATCTATATAACAATGTTGATATGAAGTAAGAGTAGAACAAGTGAATTATAAAATCATATAACAGAACACACTATGACTGATACCAAAACTGGCAGTCACTAATAACCATAAATTTACTAATGCTATACAAAAGTCATTTTGTTAGTTTTGTGCACAGTATTCTAAAAAGATGACAGTTACTTCAGCAGCAATAGTAGTGATACTGAAAGAAGCTGTCTAGCCCATAAACATGATATACTAACTCATATTTTTTTCCTATTTCAGACAACATAAAATAGACTGAGATCACCAAAAATGACAATGTTAGAATAATAAACTAGTGTCACCACCACCACTACCACCACCAATACCAATACCTCCAACAAGAACTTGCCTCTCAGTTCTTTCTTTATAGTCTTACTGTACTTAAAAACAGAAAAAGAATCTCCAGGCTATGTCTGATCCTTATCAAAGGTACATAAGATTGCTGCATTCCCCAACAATTCAGTGATTCTTCCCAAAGACTGGGGTGTGAATTCTCACCTCCAAAATGATTTCTGGTCCTTCAGGATAAATCTGAGCCAAGGAATTGTTAATTTTTAATTAAATTTCCTTTTGGCTTTTCAGCTTGTGCATGAAATGTCTGTAACAAAAATGCCAATTATTGACAAAAACAGGTTTATTTAAAGAAACGAGTGTCTGGGAGTGCATTTCTTCTCTCTTAAGGATGGGCTTGAGTATTATTCTGAGGAGTTAAATGAACTTGCTCATTGAAGCTCACATTCACATAGACAGCTTTCAATATCACACAATAGCTTGGAGTTTGGCAGGTGTAGCAGTGTTTGTTTAAAGGCAGCCTGCCATTAAAGAAGCAAAGGACTTTATGTATTTTCTTCTTTCTGGGAGTATTCCATTTTTACCTTGGGGTCAAATTTAAGGTAAACATATAGTGAGCAGGAGAAAAAGGACCTGCTGTGCCTGGATCTAGAACAAAGGATTAGGTCCCATGAGTTTTTATCTTTATGAATTCTTTATAATGATAGTTTCATAGAACTCTTCACCTCCTTGACACCACATAAAAGAGTAACCTGTATCTTTAAAAAAAATAAAGGCATATTTCCTACCTTGAAAATGAAATGTGCTATTATATCTCACACATTCACTTATTCAATATGATTATTTGGCACCTATTACTCACAATAGTATAACATTTTGCAGTTTACAAAACATTTTTTTCCCTTAAAACAACCACAGGAGGAAAAAGTATTTATAAGTAAATATATTGAGATTCAGAGTGTTAAAGAGACTTTCCCAAATTCATGAATCTAGTAAAAAAAACAGAGCTGATACTCAAGCCCCTGTCTTACAACTTCTAACTCCTCTATGTTCACCAGCTTGATTAGCAAAAGATCATTAATCTTCTACATTAAGTAATTCCACGGCCAAAGGAGTAAGGAAGGCATCCCTGTCTGATGTTTCCAAAACAAACCCTTCCTGCCATATAAAAAATAGCAGTCAACGAGAGCTGCCCACAGCTGAAGCTTATTTAAAGCAGCAAGCTTATATACCTAGAGCTTGTTTTCTTGTAATATAAGTCAAATCAAATTGGAACTCTTTGTTCAAAGGCTCTTTTTTTAATATTTTTTTCTTGCCCTGGAATGGTCTATGGTTATAGTTTGTCATCTTGGATTCCATTGTCATCACACTTTCTGCTTTGGTTCTTTTTGATTTGATTCAAATTGTATATAGATCATATATTTTTGAGTTGAAAGTGAAGATAGAGGTTTTTTATCCAAAATCCTTTATTATTATTTAGATGCTAAGGTCCAGAAAATTCAAATGATTTTTCTAAAAGCAAATAGTGAGTGATAGGTGAAGTCAAGGTCTTTTGATAGTAAATCATGCGCTCTTTCCATTACACCATTGTAGCAAAGTAGTTACAAAGGGAAAAGAAATGGAGGAGTAGCATGCAGATCAATTATAGGCCAAATCATTCATATAATATCATGGACCTTAGTGACTGTTGTTCATAGTTGAGCAAACTGAGATCCATAGAGACACCAAAATCGCTTAAGTAGTAAATTCATTTAGGTCCTGATTAAAATGAATATTGAATTCTTTGAAGTAGTCACATTATTGAATTCACACTGCATATTCCCATTGGGCTAGAACAATTTATGATAGTTTGCATTTTTATAACTTTTAATAGTAAAAATTCAAATACATGTGATTTCACAAGTTTCATTGTTTACACTAGTTTACACAGCAGGCATTATCTGTGTTTTATGGTGCTTTTGCTCCAAAAATCTTATTTCTTTTTTCTGATTTCTCACTGGGAGCCTAACACTTCATACCATTCTTAGTCCAGACTAAGTTAAGTCTTTTGGCATGTTAGCTGGACTGTGGCTATTTATCAGCTCAAATCCTGACAGCAAAATTTGGAAGAACAGTATCATTAATATCTTACATTTAGAGAAGACTTCAGAGTTTATAAGCACTTTACATACTTCAATATTTGAACCACATAATAATCCTGTGATTAGGAAATTTAAGTGTTACTATTATCATTATACAAAAGAATAAAACAATGCAAGGAGAAGTAGTGAATTGACTTACCCACAGTTTTATAAGTGACAGAGTCATACTTCACATTCAAATTATATGCCTTCAGATCCAGGATCTTTCAAATTTACCTTACTGTTTCTCAGAATACTGAATAGTCATTAATCATTAAACTATTTATTATGTTCCAGACAATGACCTACATTCTGGGGGCCCAAAGACATGTAAAGAACAGTTCTTGCACTCTAGAAACTCCCATTCAAATGGGGGAGAAAAAAATTAACAAATACATAAAATCAAGCTATAAACAGTTAAATAAGAAATATTTAACAGAAGGAAAGCACTAAAGTTGAGAGAGATTGGGAAAGATTTCTGATAAAAGATGGAATTTCAGTTGGGTCTTAAAGGAAACTAAGGGAAGACAGTAAAAAACAAACAAACAAACAAACAAACAAACAACAACAACAACAAAACATGATGAGAGAACAATCCAGGAATGGAGGACAGCCGGAGAAAAAACCTAAAGCAAACATATGGAGTTATTGTTTGTGGAAGAAGTAAAACGCCCGTATCATTAGATTGAAGAGTAAGGGTCATAGTTTGGGACCCCCCGTATGTCACTTCCCTTTTTTTCCTTACTCCCTCCTTCCTTTTTATGTTCTCTCCCATATTATAATCCCTCTCAAAAAGCATTCACCTGTAAGCAATGTGATATCTTGTTCTGTTCATAATATCCCCCATCCACCTCTTCTTTATTACCTTTACCAGACTGATCCTTACCTCCTTGGATATATATATATATATATATATATATATATATATATATATATATATAGAGAGAGAGAGAGAGAGAGAGAGAGAGAGACATATATATAGACATATATATATAGACATATATATATATTTATTTATTTATTTATACATATTTCCACACATCATTATTCTACAAGAAAAATCATATCTACACGAAAGACATATCAGATAAAGGAAACACAATGTAAGCAAACATTAATTAAGAGTATGAGAATGTTATGTTGTGGTCCGCATTTCACATCCCTCTCTCTGGGTGTATATGGCTTTCTTCAGTGAACAATTGGAAGTGGTTTGAAACATTTCATTGTTGAAGAGAGCCACGTCCATCAGAATTGATCGTCATATAATATTGTTGTTGCCATATATAATGATCTCCTGGTTCTGCTCATTTCACTCAGCATCAGTTCATGCAAGTCTCTCCAGGCCTCTCTGAAATCGTCCTGCTGGTCGTTTCTTACAGAACAATAATATTCCATAACATTCACATATCATAATATGTGAATTCTCCAACTGAAGGGCATCTATTCAGTTTCCAGTTTCTAGCCACTACAAAAAGGGCTGCCACAAACATTCTTGCACATGTGGGGCCCTTTTCTTCTTTTATGATTTCTTTGGGATATAAGCCCAATAGAAATGCTGCTGGGTCAAAGGGTATGCACAGTTTGATAACTTTTTGAGCATAGCTCCAAATTGCTCTCCAGAATGGCTGGATCCATTCACAGTTCCACCAACAATGTATTAGTGTCCCAGTTTTCCCACATCCCCTCCAACATTCATTGTTATCTTTTCCTGTCATTTTAGCCAATCTGACAGGTGTGTAGTGGTACTTCAGGGTTGTCTTAATTTGCATTTCTCTGATCAATAGTGATTTGGAACACCTTTTCATATCACTACAAATAGTTTTAATTTCATCCTCTGAAAATTGTTCATATCCTTTCACCATTTATCGATTGGAGAATGGCTTGAATTCTTATAAATATGAGACATTTCTCTATATATTTTAGGGATGAGACCTTTATCAGAAACCTTAAATGTAAAGATGATTTCCCAATTTATTGCTTCCCTCCTAATCTTGACTACATTGGTTTTGTTTGTACAAAAACTTTTTAACTTAATATAGTCAAAGTTATCTCTCTGGTTTTCAATTAAGAGTTCCAGTTCTTCTTTGGACATAAATTTATTCCATCTCCATAGGTCTGAGAGGTAAACTATATTACGTTCCTCTAATTTACTTATAATATCACTCTTTATATCCAGATCATAAACCCATTTAGATCTTTTCTTGGTATGTGGTGTTAGATGTGAGTCAAGCCTTAATTTCTTCCACACTAGTTTCCAATTTTCCCAGGAGTTTTTGTCAAATAATGATTACTCATCCCAGAAGCTGAGGTCTTTGGGTTTATCAAAGACTAAATTGCTATAGTTATTGCTTAATTTGTCTTGTGATTCTATCCTATTCCACTAATCGATTACTCTATTTCATAGCCAGTACCAAATGGTTTTGATGACCGCTGCTTTGTAATATAGTTTTAGATCTGGTACAGCAAGTCCACCATCATCATCCTTTTTTTTTTCATTAATTTTCTTGAAACTCTTGACCTTTTGTTCTTCCAAATGAATTTTACTACTATTTTTCTAGATCTGTAAGATAATTTCTTGGGAGTTTGATTGGTATGGCACTAAATAAGTAAATTAGTTTGGGTAGTATTGTCATTTTTATTATATTCACTCGGCCTACCCATGAGCATTTTATGTTTTTCCAATTGACTAGGTCTGATTTTATTTGCGTGGAAAATGTTTTGTAGTTTACTTCATATAGTTCCTGACTTTCCCTTGGCAGATAAATTCCCAAATATTTTATACTATCAACAGTTATTTTGAATGGAATTTCTTTTTGTGTCTCTTGCTGCTGAACTTTATCGGTAACATATAAAAGTGCTGATGATTTATGTGGATTTATTTTGTATCCTGCAACTTTGCTAAAGTTGTGAATTGTTTCTAGTACTTTTTTAGTTGAGTCTGTAGAGTTCTCTAAGTATACTATCATGTCATCTGCAAAGAGTGGTAATTTGGGTTCCTCATTACCTACTCTAATTCCTTTAATCTCTTTTTCTTCTCTTACTGCCAAAGCTAACATTTCTAAGACAATATTAAATAATAATGGTGACAGTGGGCAGCCTTGTTTCACTCCTGATCTTATTGGGAATGGTTCTAGTTTGACTCCATTACATATGATGCTTGCTG
>JAJPUD010030260.1:0-13290 GCA_023553655.1 Myrmecobius fasciatus
TTTCCCTAAGAGTTGGGAATGTAAAATGTTCTTTTTTTTTAAAAAAACAAAAAAACAAAAAAACCTTTTTCTTTATTCCATTTAAGCCTTCAGCATCAATTTAATCTATATAAATCATGTTTCTGAAGACAGGAGTTTCACCTGTCCCAGGCAAAGTAGCACAGAAGAGTTTGTTTTTTTGGTTTTTTTTTTTTGGCTGCCACATGCAAACCACTAGAGAAGAAACCAAACAAAGGTGTCTCTGAGCCTCTGAGTATCTATGCAAGGTCTAAAATGGAGCTGTCCAAAATCAGATGCAGCAACATAGTTCCAATCAAAGTTCAAAGTGAAATTTTTTTTCATTACTGTCCGTGGATTTGCCCTTTCCTCAAAACATCAGTGTTGCCCCCTGTTTGTGGCTATGTTGTAAGCAGTTTGTTTCCTCCTTACAATTCCTCTTTTAACATTTTCTTCTGGTCACTTCCTTTCTGTGAAAGGCTTCTCTATTGTCTCAGCTTCTCTACATTCATGAAAAAAAGAGTGGCAGATGAAATGTGTACACACACAAGAAACCTTTAGATTTTTAAAATCTGCCCAGAGTTCTTTTCCCTTCCATTGCTGGTACTTTGTGAACCTGTGTGGCTCATCATTTCATCTCTTCTGCTTATGTCGTGTTACTTATTTTCTCAAAAGTTCATGTTAGGAAAGCAAAGTGTGGAATGAAAATCAGTAAACCTGGGTGCAGTATTCATCTAGCTATATCTATTTTAATTTGAAGGTAGTTATTTTCTCTTAACTTGAGGAAAGCTTTAGAACAGTTTATACTATAGGGTGAGGAAGAACCCACTGAGCTCATTGATGAACCAAGAAAGAGATGAATCAGGTTATTTGATAGAATGTTTGAGGGATAGTAGGAAAAACAAAATATGTCTGAAAGAGCCTTCTTTACCTTTTCATTTGTTCATGTAAGAGAAAGGTCCATTTCTCAAAGTAGGTGACAAAAAGTCCATGTTCTTTGATGTAACTTTTTTCTAGAACCCCTTGCTACCTAGACTTTTAATGTCAGTTATTCAGTAGTAAAGGAAATTATATAGACTACTGGATACATTTTTGCTTTACACCATTAGAACCACTGTCATTACTTTGGATTGTATTTTGTAGTAGGTTGCCAATTCATAAAGGTATGTGACAAAAAGTCCCTGTTCTTTCCAGAACCCCTTGTTACCCAGGCTTTTAACGTGACCTGTTCAGTAGTAGAAGAAATTGTGTAGACTACTGGATATGTTTTTGTTTTACACCATTAGAACCACTGTTATTACTTTGGATTTCGTTCTGTAGTAGATTGCCAATTCATATAAATGCTTCTCTACTCACTCTAAATGCTTCTCACCATTTACCACGTAATTTGAATTTCCTTGCCAAGGTACTTGGGTATTTAGATATTTCCCCTCCCAAATCTAAGAGTATCAGTCTAAGCTCCTTCAAGTTAGCCTTTGACAACATCTTCAGGATTTGTTTTTGTGACTCAAACTATTTTCTTCCATTCTTCAGACTTGTTGTCTGTTTCATTTGACTGATTCTTCATTTGTACAGTTTATGTATATTTTTTTCCTCCTTTTGTCTCCCCATATGTGTACTGTGTTTTCCCTCTTGTCACTTTTTTTTTAAGTTTCAAATGCTCTGTAGTTTTCTAAAAGATGACAATTAGTCACTTGAATAGTTCTTACTAAAGTGATGATGCTTTGTAAATAAAGACGATTGTTTTACTTAAATAATAGTTGTTGTAGTTGTTTACAAAGAGCAGTTGTTCTTCAGCGTGTCTGCCATTTTGTTTCACTGCACAGAAGACACAGGCCTCCTCACGAATGGATGTTGAAATTATAGGTGTGGAAGGTAACAGTTCGCCATCCTACCTGTAAACAAGGTTATTCTTTGGTTTTCTAAAACAAATCATCTTATTTCAATCCTAAAGATCTTGTTTGGACAACTTATCCTTTTCTAAATATAAAGTGTCAATTTGGGCCTAACCTTGATCTACCTCTCCTATCACCTTTCTGTCAAATAACTTAAGTGAACATTCTTTTTACCTCCTTAAGGCCTTTTTTTTTTTTTTTTTTTTTGCTGAGGCAGTGGGGTTAAGTGACTTGCCCAGGGTCACACAGCTAAGGTGTCTGAGACCAGATTTGAACTCAGGTCCTCCTGACTTCACGGCTGGTGCTCTGATTTTTTTTTTTTTTTTTAAACTGAAAGTTAATTCTGAAATGTTCCCTTTTAACTTTTCCCATTCCTCTGTCCCTGAGAGCCTTTCTGTGACATCATAACTGTTTCATAGCAACCATGTCATAAGCATATCCCATTGGCTACTGTTCATAGGGTGAAAGAAATTAAAGAGAACCAGCAGGAAGTCTGGCATGAATTAAGTTTCCTTTGAAATAGAAAATAACTTCATTACTCTTGGGATTGAGCAGTGCCAAGAAAAGAAAATGGCAGTTATGTTAAGTATCCCTGCTTTGCTGATAAACATTTTGATTCATAAGTGGTATTTTCAGCCTATTTCAATGAATTTTTAGTTTTATTTATAGTAGCCTTTCTGTGTGACCTCAAGCAAATTGCTTCATCTGTGAGCATCTACAAAATGAAGAAGTTGAGTTTATATGATGATCTCAGTTGTCTTCTCTGGTCGAGTATTCCTAGTGATATATACTTAACAGAATCTTTTCATGTGTGAGATATGATCCTCAACTGCCCTGTTAGGCAGAGCCAATGGTATTTTTTTTTTCCTGCTTTGCACATGAGAAAACAGATTGATAGATTTAAGCGATTGCCTGGAAAACCTAGGTATTTTGATTATTCCAAGTGTTCAGTACCAGAGAATTTTAGAATCTTTTAACTGTAAGACATATTAATGCTTCTTGCAAATTTAATGAGTAAGAATTGTTTGGCTGGAGCTAATTTGGTACCTAGAAACCTATTTATAGATCCTGTTCAGAATTTCAGAGCTACTGGAAAAGAATACTGCTTTCTATTACGCAGTCATAGTAATTTCAAAATTCACTTCAAATTAGGAAGCCTTTTGTTGCTTTCTCCCCCTATCCCCCAAAGAAACCCCATGTAATTGCAAGGATTATGAAAGGGATATCTGATGTATGATAAAATGGTAATAAGTATCAATATCATGTGTGGTTTGTTTTGCCTTATATACTCTGCTGTGGTTAAAAGATTGGGATTTGGATTATTAGGGTCACGTGCTTTTGAAAAAGCCCACACCTTTTAACTGGAAGGTATCTCCTTGAAATTTAGAATGTGAAAATGGAGAACTTAGCAGAAATTTCAGAAATGTTTTTGATTAACATTTATCCCAAATGTCCTCATAGGCTGTTGACTGAAGGTCTATGAAGGTTCTCATTTAAACATGAAGACACTGGATACTGGCTTCGTCCTTGGAGCGCTGGTATTTGCTGCCTACCTACCCATGATAGTGACCTTCAGTCAATCATTCACAATCCCTGAAAAGCTGAAGTTGGCTCATGGGAGAGTGATCGTCAACGCTACACCTTGCACAGTCACCTGTGGCCTGGGCTACAAGGAGGAGAGCACCTGTGAGGTGGGCCCCGATGGTGTGAGGAGGAAGTGTGAGACTCACCACACGGAGTGCTTGACTAATTGGATCTGTGGGATGGTCCACTTCACCGTCCCCACTGGGAAAGAATTTGAGCTGACGTGTCTGACTCCGGATATCCTCCTCTATGGGCAGGAAGCTTTCCGGTTCACCTGGACCTTTGCCCGGGGCATCATCTCCACCAATGATGACTTGTTTAAACCTTTTCGGCGCCAAATCCATTCGGTGAAGCTCAATCCTATCCAGGAGGATGACTCGGGCACCTATAGGTGTGACGTCCAGCTGCTGAAGAACTTAAAATTTGTCAAGAGAATCTACTTTGCACTGAGGGTCATTCCTGCTTACTTAGTGAACCTCAACTTTGATCAGTCCCTGACTGAGATACAGAAATTAGTAGATAAGGGGATGGACCTGGATCTAGATAAACATATCCATTTCCAGCACTCAGTGTGGAATAAAAAGGTCTTGCTAGCACTGGGAATAGGAATTACAGGTGGGGTTATTGTAGGTGTGCTGGTGAGTATCGCTATTCACTATTTGCTGAAAACTTCCAAAAGAGAGGTCAAGACAAAGATGTAATAGTCTGGCTGCTGTTCCTTGAAGCTGATAGTGCTAACTATTGCTTCCACTCGTGGAATTCCCACAGAATCTATGGGAAAATGAAATTTCTGATGTGCTTTGTTTCCTGCCAAACTTTTTCTTCCCAGTATTATATGACTGCTTGGGTGCCCGAGTGCCCTGTGCCCCCGGACAAAGCCCAGATCATCACCAAAATTGCACTGGTTTTTGCACTTGTTAAAATTTGCTGTAATTATCTCCATTGTTACTACTACTTCCCATTATTGGATATTTGAACAGAAGGATTGTTCATTGGGATTTTTTTTTAATGAGAAATTTTGTCTCCACTTTCAATAAAATTTCTACGATGGATGCATCTATGCTGTGGGTCTGAACTTTGCTAATCTGGAGATGGGAACCCTGATCCGCTTACATCAGTTAGCAAGCATTTTTGAAGTGCTTATCTCATGCCAAGCACTAGAGATTGGAAGACAAAAGCAGCCCCAGCCCTCAAGGATATTACACTGTGGGGCTGAGGGAGAACTTTACAGTAATAGGAACAAACGAGATGTATAGGGGAGATATAAGGTACAAGGCCCTAGCAACTGGGGAACTGGAAAAATCCTGCAGGCAGAAGCATTTGAATTGAATCTTGAAGCAGGTGGGGTATTCCAAGGAAGGAAACAAGCATTTATTGAGACATACATGCAGGGACAGCTAGGTGGTGCATTGGAGTTTCAGCCTCAGACACTGACTAGCTGTGTGATCCTGGGCAAGTCACTTCATCCTGTTTACCTCAGTTTCCCCATCTCCTAAAATGAACTGGAGAAGGAAATGGCAAATTACTCCACTATCTTGGACAAGAAAGCCTCAAATAGGGTCACAAAGAGTTGGACATGAGTGAAAATGACTGAATAATAGATTGCATGCCATCTTCCTTACATATATATCACTTAATCCTCTGGAAGGTAGGCACTATTATTGTTTCCATTTTATAGTTTGGACAGTGTCCAGGATCTAGACTGGATTTGAAGTAGCATCTTCCTGATTCTGGGGCTAGAGCCTTATCCAGGAGAGAGAGCATTCCAGATATGGCTGTGGGGGCAAGGTAAGCCTTTGCAAAAGCAAGAGATGCAGCAGTGTAAAGTACTGGCAGAGGAATAATGCATAAGAAGGAAAAGGGAGCAGGCTGGAAGACCTTTTAAGTTTATAGTTGATCTAAGAGGTAAGCAGTGAGCCACTGGGGTTTATTCTGGGAGAGAGAATGCAAACTTGAACTTAAGGAAAATGACTGATAACTGAATGGAGGGTTGCAGGATGGAGTGGAGAGAAAGACAAGAGACAGACAGATCAGGAGACCACTTAGAAGTCCACTACATTAGACCCTGCTAAAGATTATGAGGTCTTGTATTAGGATGGTGCATGTATGTCCCTTATTTTGAGTGAAGATAAAGGAGTATTGGGGAGAAGGGAAGTACAAGATTGGACAAATAATTGGGATATTGAGAATGACTGAGATTGTCAACCTGAGTGACTGCATTTTATGCTGCCCCGGACAACAAAAGGAAAAAGGGGAGGGTTTGGAGGGAAAGATAATGAGGTCTGTAGTGGACATGTTGAGTTTGAGGTGTCTATGGGAAATCATTTGAGTTTAATGTCATTGTAGGGATCCCAATATTGAGGGCAAGGCTGGTGTCCCCCCCATCCCCAACCCAAGACCTTACCTGTTTGGTGTTAAGGTAGATTTTCCCCCACGGGCAAACACTTCCTCTGGTAAAGATGTCCAGTGGCCATTCAAATTGCTTTGGTTGCTTTCCACAATTATTTAATCCCTTTAGCTCTAACTTTTTTAGCCAGAAAAAGGCTTGTGCTGCTCTAAGAGAATAAACATATTGACTTCTTTTTAGCAGGCATGGCCCTTGAGGGTAGTGCAGTACCCATCTCATTCCATTTGGAATCCATTCTTAACAAGGCACTCAAAAATCCAATGTCTCTCCTGAAAGTAATTGGATTGCAGAGCCGTGAGGAGGGGAGGCCGGCTTCTCGATGGCTATAGGCTTGTCTAATTCTATTAAGTGAATTACTTTTCTCTCACACAGATTTGTCTTGCTAATTTGGGAGGAGGGGGGAGTCTTGTGATCTCATCCCTAGTCTAGGGAAGAATGAACTCTAGCCCAAAAGGTGGAAATATGGCGGTTTCCTTGATTAAGGACAAACTTTAAATATCCATCATTATCCACCCTAGCTCTCCCACCATCTCCACTTCCCTCAAGAAGGATGAGCTTCATATAGAATTAGAGTAATTCAGTCTGGGGAAATCTAATGAATGAGAAAGTGGCAGCCTTATACTACATTTCAAAGAAAGGGCTTCTCAAGATTTCAAGGTATTCTTAAATTCTAAGAGGAAAGCAACATGGCCCCCAGGGTCAGCAGTCAGGAGAGTCTAGTCCCAGTTCTGTCATTAATTATGACCTTTTCCTCCCTGCTTTGTACTATTTTTCATTTGGTGATCTGGATTCAATTGTCAATACTTCTCAAATTTAATTATCTAGCCCTAATCATCTTAAACTGGATATTCCACAGACACTTTAAACTCATATCTAAAATTAAATCAATTTCCCCCCAGTCCTCCCATCTTCTTAGCTTCCCTTTTATAATGGCTCCCAACATAGGTGGTATCATTGACTGCCCACTCTCAACCCTTTTCAGTGTGTTGCCAAGGCCTGTGGATTTTGAATACACCCCTTTTCTCCTTTGGCACTGTCACGGACCTGGTACCAGCCTTCATCACGCCGTGTCTGGCCTAACAGACTTCTGGTTGGTCTTCCCCGCCACAAGGCTCTCCCCACTCCAGGCCATTCTCTACTCAGCGGTTAAGGTGATGTTTCTGAAGTCTGACTGTGCCAATCTCCTAATTCCCCTGGCTTTCTGTCTGTCACCTCTAGGATCACACATAAAATTCTCTGGCCCCACAGTTCTTCATGATCTGGGCCTTCCTAATTTTCCAGTCTTACAGAGCTTCCTGGTCTTGGTCTGATCAGCCACACAAATTGGACACCGTGCATTGGCCCTGGTATCCTGATGCCATTTTGGTCCTCTGAGTACAAAGGACAGCAATAAGTGACATCTTATACCCACCACAAACTCTGTGATCCAGTGAAACTGGCTTCTTGCCATCCCTCATAAAAGAGACTACATCTGACTTTGGGCCTTTCACTGTTCTCCCAAGCCTCGAAGGCCTTCTCTCCTTGCCACCATCTTTGGGATTCCTTCAAGTTCCAACAAAAACCCCACCTTCTAAAGGAAGCTCCCCAGGCACCTGAATTTTAGTGCCTTCCCTCTGTTAATTCCAACTGAGCCTGGATATTTGTATACAAATGTAAACCTCTCCACCTTTAGGCTCCCCCATACAATTGCCCTTGAAATCTATCTTTTAGTTTTCATGTCCAGCAGTCAGTACAGAGCCTGACACGTAGTAATGAGGAATAAATGTTGGTTGATTGACCTTTATGCGGTGTTTGCTACTGTTGACCACCCTTTCCTCTTCATTACTTTCTCTGGGTTATAATATTATTCTCTTTGGTGGCTTCTTCTCCCCATTGACCACTTCTTAGTTTCTTTTGCAGGCTCATCCATCATTCATATCACATGCTCCGTGGTTAAAGCCCAAGGCTTTGTTCAGGGTGACCTCGTTAGCTCCCATGGGTTTAATATTCTCCATGCAAATGACTCCCAGATTGTCCTTCTGTCTATCCATCTGTCATCTCTGTATATATGTATAAACCTATCTATCCATTTATCTATCTATATCTATCATCTATCTGTTGGTTCCATCTATCCTTTATCATCTATCTGTATATATTTATGTCATCTATATATCAACCTATCATCTGGATCTATTATTCATGTATCTAGTCTATCTCTATCAATCTATCATCTATATATATATCTATCATCTCTACTATCATCTATCCTTTATCATCTGTTTGTGTATCTATCCATCTAATCTATATCATCTATTTGTGTCTATATCTATATCATCTCTATCTATACCAATCTATGCTCTATCATCTATCTATATCAATCAGTCATCTATATCCTCTATCCATCATCTATCTATATATCTATCATCTATCTATCTCTGTCTATAAATCTAGCATCTATCTGTATATATTATGTCTCTACCTATTAACCTATCTATCTGTATCTATCATCTATCTATATCTATCTGTACTCTATCATGTATCTGTGTATCTATCCATATATCTATATCATCTATCTATCTCTATCAAGCTATCTATCATCTAACTATCTATCTATCCATCTATCTATCTATCTATCTATCTATCTATGCCTATCAATCTATCAACTATCATCTATCTATCAATCCATCCATCTGTTCATCTATCTGTCTGTCTGTCTATCTGTCTTACCTTTTCTAATCTTGGTCTCTCTCCTGAGCTCCAGTCTGTTGACTGCCTATTGAATCCTCCAGAATGGATGGCTCCATAGACATCTCCAGCTCAATAGGTTCAAAAAAAGAATTCCTCTTGCCCCATAAACACTCCTCTTCTGAACCCCCATATTTGTATTCAAGGGTACCACCATCTTTTGCATGGGATCCCAGATTTAGAGCTAGAAAAGACTTTAAAAGTCGCCACAACAACCCCCTAATTTTACAGATGAGGAAACAGATTAAGAATTTAAATAACTAAAAAATTTTTAAAAAAAGTAACTTGTTCAGGGTCACATAGGTAGTACACATATGAGACAAGAATCTAATGTTCTTTACTATAAAGTTCAGTGTTCAGTTGAGCCACCTAGCTGCTCTCACCCTTGATCTCATCCTCTTCACTATTGAGCTCCATTTTATCTAATCAACTGCCAAATCTTATTTCTCCATTTCTTATATCTATCCCTTTTTCTCAACTTCCACATCTACCATCCTATTTTAGACCCTTATCTATTCTTAACCTGGACTATGGCAATAGTGTCCAAATTAGTTCTTGCTACCTCAAATCTCTCCCTTCCAGCCCATCCTCTGAACAGCTGCCAAATTGATTAGTTTTCCTAAAGTCCAAGCCTGACCACTTCCTTCTTCAGTGAATTCCACTGGCTCCCTATTACCTCTAGAATAAAAGATACTTTGTAAAATGTAAATTGCTAAATTCCACAGAAAATAATAGTTGTTAAAATATTATTGGACTTTATTTCTATTAAGAGAAAGTAGCAGAAAGCACCAGCACTTATAAACCAATATTCCAACTTGCTCATTTATATAAATATTTACTGCCTGGCTCCATCCATGCTAATTTTTAGACTTTATTCTATATTTTGCTTCATCTTTACCCCTTCAATTGGCTTTCCTGCTGTGTCTCATACAACACACTCCACTATCCATCCCAGTTTCTTTGTACTATACTTGAGAGGGACTCTTGCCTCACCTCAGCCTCTGAGAATAGTCTCAGCTCAAATTCCATCTTCTAAGTGAAGATTTCTTAACTCCCCACCATCTCCAGCTGATGACTCCAATTCCCCCCAAATTATTTCAAACTATTTTTTGCTCCTCTATATGTACATATTGTTCTCTTGATGGAATTGAAGCTTTCTGTGAGCATGAATTATTGCATCTTTCTTTAATAAAAACATTATTGTATCTTTATTATATCCCTCAAGAATATAGCAGAGAACATGGCATGTGATAACGATCATTATGGTTTCTTCTCCATGTCTCTGTTATAGCACCTGTAAAATAAAAGTATTGTACTAACTCTGAATGCTAGTCATCCTCAATCAGTCTCTGAAAAAGAAAAAATGGGTAGAAATGATTTTCTTGCCATTAAACCGATGGAGAGGTTAAAGTGATTTAATTTGGGGCAGCTCACATAGATGGAACATAGGACTTGAAATCAAAATTCAAATCCCAAATCCCAAGACACTAATTGTGTGATCCTTGACTTAATCCCTCTCAGCTTCAGTTTCCTTAACTGTCAAATGGATGTAAATACCTAACTTATAGAGCTGTTGGGAGGATTCAGTGAAATAATATTTGTGAAATACTTTGCAAAACTTAAATTGCTAAATTCCATAGAAAATCATAGCTGTTAAGGTATTATTGGACCTTATTTCTCTCAAGAGTAATAACACCAACATCTATATAAATTTCCCATCTATATAAATTATATCTATTATATATATAAATTTCCCATGTATGTAAATTATATATGTATAATTTTTCCATCTATATAGATTTTTAGTGAGAATTACTTACATGTACCTAAATCATTCTTAATGAGGGTAGTTGCAGCGAGCAGTCAGGCTTTTGCAAGCTATATTCCCCAATAGATTAAATTCTTTACTATCATACAATTAATTGAAAAATATAATGGCTAGAATTCATATGGAGCTTCAAAGTTTGCATCTTATTTGATCCTCACAACAACCCTGAAATGTAGGTTCTTTTATTATCCCTATTTTACTTAGGAAGCCTAGGCAGGCAGAAGCTAAGTGACTTACCCATGGTCACTCAGCTAGTAAGAATCTGAGGCTTAAATTTTCCTGATGCTAGGTCCAGAGTTCTTTCTACTGTGCCATATAGCTGTTTGTTTCAAATAATTTCTAATCTATTTTGTTATTATTATTAATAATTCAGTAGTATAGTGATTTATTTAATTTTAATATCATAATTTATTACTAAGAAATGTTCAAGTCAATGACAAGAGTAAGGAAATGGTACAGCTCAACTGTCCTACTTTCTTAGTTCTTGTCTGGGGATCTTGTTTTTGCTTTTTTTTTATTTTTTAAAAATAACATTTTAGGTTCTTGGATGAAAAAAAAAGGCTGATTTGTAATCAACAATTTCCACCCTGAACAAACACACTTAAATCTGTGTCTGGTGCATTGATGGAGAGGCCAGTCTGTCTTGGTTCCCCTATCTTTGCTGCAAAGGAAAGAAGATGAGGTCTTAACTCTGAGGTGGTTCCCTGCCACTGGCCCAATTTTATCAAGCTAAGCAGGACATCCAGTGGATGGAGGTGAAGAAAAATGAGGGAGGCACTGAAATAGCTCAGGCAGCAGAGCTTGAGTTCCTGCCTCTCCCCAAGAATTCTGCATTAGTTTCTCCCTCCTCCTCACCCCCAAGGCACTTTATTTTTCCAGTAGGGAGTAGGCTCTGAACTGAGAACATTAGCCATTTACAGACCTGCAAAAGAATAGGGCCTTTCCTTATGTAATAACTGGAAAAATACAGACTTTTGCTGGGCTAAATCTTCCATTGGTTGCAGAGTGCAGGGTAGCAGGCAGATCCATGACAGCTGGCTGCCCCTCTCCAAACCCCTTGGGGTCAGTTTCCCCCCTAAGATTCAGAAGCAATGCCTGAAAAGCCACATAAAAAAGTTTAAGAACCTTAGGACTGGTCTTCATGGGAATTGGAGTATGGAAGTATCAGATATAACACTTCATTATAGTGGCTGCCTTACCAAAGCTCTGGGAGGAACTTAGAGTGTATTTCCCATTTTAAATAAGAAAATTGAATTTCTGGGGGCAGCTAGGTGGTGCAGTGGGTAGAGCACCAGCTCTGAAGTCAGGAGGACCTGAGTTCAAATCTGAGGGTCTCAGACACTTTCCTAGCTGTGTGGCCCTGGGCAAGTCACTTAATCCCAATTGCCTCAGCAAAAAGCAAAAAACAAAAAAAAAAAAAAACTTGAATTTCTGATGAGAGATGGTGATGATAATAATGCTGATACCTAGCATTTATGTAGAGATTTAAGGTTCAATCCTTCCAATAATCCTAGGAGGCTGGTGGTATTATTTTTCTCCATTTTATAGATAGGGAAACTCAGCCAGAAAGAGTGACACAGGTAGGTTAGTGTCTGAAGCTGCATTTGGACTTATCTGGCCACTTTGCTACCTGGCTGCCCAAGGTCACACAGTGACTAGGGGATCTGCACTAGGGATAAGCACTAGGATCTGCACCCATGAGACTCCAGCAGTAATTACCCGAGAACACAGAGGTCTCATTGGGATACTGTCAAAGCTTTAGTTACATCCACAGGCAAAGGCAAAATAACACCCACAGTGGTAGCTAGTAGCTGCCAAACAGGTTGAGGATCAATCTTTATTTTAAGAACTGTCTGCTAACAATCAATAAATAACTTTCATTACAGTCAATAGGAGAGAGACACAGTGGTGCAGTGGGAGGGGTCCCCATTTAAACAGAAAAATACTATACAATTAAATAGTCCAGAAGAAGTCACTGCCCCTGACCTGCAGAGAACTATTCCCTGCTGGGAAGTGGGCTCTGGCCAGGTAGGGAGTACAGGTAACCTGGGGGGGCTGAGACAGGGAACCACCCAGACTTGGGCTTTGGATGCTGTTTCCCCCTCAGGCTACCTAAGACTCAGGAAAGAGATTCTTAGACCCATTTATTTCCCCAGCGGCTCTTTCCTGAAGGCCCTAAAACATAAAGGTATGTATCCAGCCCAGAGAGGGAAGGACACAACTTTCTAATAATGCCTTATGTACAAGCACTTGAGACTCCCTCCCACAGTTAACAGGTACCCGATTTCCAAAGTGAGGAGATGTGAACACTTTTGGGTGACTAAGATGTGAGCACTTTTGGGTGACGAAGGCCAAGTCGGGGAAGATAATCCTATTCCCACTTGGGGACCTCTGATCTAAGAAAATACTGAGTTAAATGGACCCATAGATCCAATGCACTGTTGCAGTACTCGTATTCCTTTAGGGAAGGGAACTCAACAAAGAACTTCCTCCGTGATCAGGAAAAGGTCAACTTATGAGGCAGGAGCTGGCCCATATTAGAGAATGTTGATACTACTGCAAAATGATGTTGCCAGGTAGTGAACAACCATGAGCATCCTGGGCCTGAGAAGGAAAGTGTGTATATGGGGGGAGGTAGGAGACCAGCAAAAATGGGGCAGAAAAATTGGGGGTGATTGGGAGATGGTGTAAAGGGGGAAGGGAAAATAAGGTGGAAAGGAGAAGGGGAATGGAGATGTGGTGGAAAGGGATAAGGGGGAATGAGAGGATAGAAAGGAGAAAGGGAATGGAGATGTGGTGGAAAGGGATAAGGGGGAATGAGAAGGTGGAAAGGAGAAGGGGAATGGAGAGATGGT
>JAJPUD010030261.1:0-13289 GCA_023553655.1 Myrmecobius fasciatus
CTTAAAACATTATATATTAGCTATTATTGTTATTATGAAGTATTACCAGTTTAGTAATTCCGCTAAAAAAGTTGAAAATCAATTGAGTCTAGCACAACCTATTTTTTGATGAACCCACGCTAACTCATAATGTTAATTACTTTATTTTCTAAATGTTTAAAAACCATGACATTACCAATGTACTCTGGAATTTTCTTAGCATTAAAGTGAACTCACTAGTGTATGATTTATAGAACCAGTGGTTGTCAGTTTTTGAAATTGGGACATATTCCTTTCTTTGTGGCACCTTTTTCATTCTCTACAAAGCCATAAGTTTTTGAGAATGAGCATTCATTGAAGCTATTAGTTTCTTTAGAACTCTGGAAGGTCACTTGTCCAGGTCTAATGATTTTGAATTTTTTTGCAGTTTCTTCCACGAGATTTCGGATCTTTGTTAACCCTTTTGTTTCTTATTTATCAGTCTAAAGATTGTTCTCTTTGATAGAGAAAGGAGAAATAAAATTTGAGGTGAATGGTTCTGCTTTCTGTCATCTGTTATCATCATTCAAACTACCTGCAATGACAGCCATGCTTTTTATGTAATGATTTTTTTCTCAGCATACACTCTTTCCAACATTATCTTTTTATCATTTCTATTTCACATGAAGCACATTGGAGATGGGGGAGGGAAATACTGTTCAAATATCGTGGATCATCTATGATTAGTGATGAAAAGATACCTTTATGGAAACTTTGATTAAGTTTTTCCATTTCCTACTTATTTATTATTCCAACCACTTCATTTCTGGATATTTTGGGGGCAATGTCACTCATTAGGAATTCATAAATGCTTGCTGAATGACTGACCTTCTGCAAACTTTCTCCTTTACCGCTCTTTTGGGGGAGACATTATCAGGAAATGTTGATTTTGAGCTGGAAAAGACTTAGTCAACTGGTCCAATTACTTCCTTTAACAAATGAAGAAACTGAGGCTTGGTGCAGTTAAGGTACTTGCCCAATATCACAAAGTTAATTTTAGAAGTTGGGATGGATCCCTAATATTCCTGATGCCAAATTAGGCGCAAGTCCAAGATATTAGAGTTATTTCAACATTCTATTCTGTTTCTTCATAGTGTTTTGCAAAGGAATTTATATTCTGAATCAAAATTATCCCTGAATTCCATATCTTTCTGCTTAGCAAGGAAATAAGTGATGTAGTAACTTTTTTGGGAGCTTTTTTGGTTTCATTGTGATGAATGTTTAACATCAGTTAAAATTTTGTAGGAAATGGTGATAGCAATGTTAATATTTTTGATTGTTCCAGTTATCATTTTTCAGAATTGACAGTTCATTTGAATATCTGATATAAACTATTGCATCTGTTTGAAGGGTCTTATCTTTGACTTTTTTCATTTTAATTTGATAATGAGTTTTACTTTTGCTTTAGCATACAGCTAATTCTGATATGATTTTTACATCAGTCATCAAATGTTGATTCCCATTGATTAATGTAGTCAAAACTTTTGGTGATATTGTTCCGTGTTCCTTGTAAATGATAACTCCAAAAATCAGGGGGGGAAAGTATTCATGACATTATAGGTATTATAGGTATGAGGCTTTTAAGCAATTTATGAGCACCTGTTTTCTCTCATTCTTTAAAAAAGCCATATTGTCCAGCATATGTTTGTCACCCTTTCCTATAACTAATCTTACACTGAAGTTACCAAGAATCAAAGTTAATTTTCACTTGACTTGGAGAATCCCATCAAATTTTTCAGAGAGAATTTTAACTCTTTATCTTTTACAGTAGGTGTTGAGACAAAACCTACAGTTACTATTAGAGGAATTTTTTTTTTATTAAACTCATCATTAGTAATGAAAGATAATATGATCAAATGTAGCACAAAATTATATCTTGGTGACTGGACATAGGATGAAACCAAATGGATTAACTCTTTTGTTCCAAGGAAGATTATAAATATAAAGCTTGAGGAAGCCAGAGAGAAGGAACATTGTTCTATTTTTCTAATAGCAAATAAATTAGGTGAACATTTCATTAAGTTACATACATTTAATTTATGTTATACATTTAAATTTTCTATCACATTATACATTTAAGTTGGACAGCTCAAAACCAGAGAGATTTACTACTGGTCAATATAAGAAAGGCAAGAATTTGGAATAAAGGAAATTTAGCAGTCCAGTATAGCCTTTTTGTTTATAATTCCTCTAGTTCATGTGCAAGGAAAGATATAGAAGATCTTGGAAATGATATTGGTTTCAAATTCAACTCAGTTCTTGTATGTTTTTTTTTTCTCATAGAGTTGACTGAAATGGGTTTTGGGAGCATGGGATCCCTATAGTAAGTTAAATGAAAAGGTTTCCATTTAAGGTTCTAAACCTAAGCTAATTCTCTGAAATAAAGGATTGTGATCCAGGACCAGATGTGAGGATTTAGAAGAAAAGTGTAGTTGTACTTAACAGAGATAACATGCAGAAGAAAGGTATTATTGATGGATATCTATAGCCCTGTTGTGTCAGAGGTATGAGATACTGTGGACCTTTTGGTGCTTTACCCATGTGTTCCCTATGTGAATGTGTGTCTTTGCCACATGCATTTTTGGTTCATGAATCTGCACATGCTCCCTGGTTTCCGTATTTCCAACATATATGCTTCTCATGTATAATCTCTGGGCCTATGTTGTTTGTGCCATGGCCACACACACACACACATACATATATTTACATGTTTATCTACCGATACACAGGAGTATATATGAAATACTCTAGCCTTCCTATATTTATGGAGGAAATACTCCAAAACAACTTTGCTTACTGAATTATTTTATTAAATGCCTTTTCTTTGAATTATTACCCATGGCTGACTGATAAGAGTAAGCTCAATTGTGAGGTTCATGTACTATAGTTTTTAATGGGCACAAATTAACAAGGTGTCTTGAACTCTGAGTAGTTTTTTGGGGGGGAGTTTCCAGGTACAAGAAAGATGGGGGAAGGACCCAGTTGCTACACTTAAAAAACATGAGGTTATACATATTTTTAAAGGTTATGATATCAATCACTATATTCACTTACTTGTTATACTTATAAGCCCATTTTTTTTAGAGATCTAAAATTGCACACAAAGATGTCTATTGAAAAATGAAGATTGACTAAGGCATGGATTTATTCTGAAATGTATTTGGCTACTTTAATACTTATCAGTCATAAAGTGATCTTTATCATTTGGGGACCTAGAATGCTTGATTTGATTTTAAATTGCCTTATTTATTCATTAATTTTCCTTTTGAGTGATATAAATGAGATTTTTTGTAGCACAGCTGTGACTGACTTCCTTAGCATTAGTGTCTTTTGTTAAATGTAAGGGAAAATATGAAAGTTTCAGATAACATATAACATCATACTTTATAAGCAAAGCAACACAGATGCATTTTAAGAATTTAATATGATACACCCACACAGTCTGAGTCAGAGTGCTGATTAAAAAAAAAACTTTTAAATTATAAAATAACTGAAAACTCAGGTATTTTGAAAATAATAGAATGAGCTTTATTGTTATGAGTTTTGGTAACAACTACAAATTATGTGCTGTAGCCCACACTCAGAATCTCAAAAGCTTAAGCTTGAGAATATGAACAGCTGAAATTGAAAACCATGCACATCACTTTTCATAAGAGAAGCCAGAGGAATAATAGCTGCTCTTGTTTCTGTTCTATGCTGTAAATAGTACCCTGGGGACAAAATGACTTCTGACGTTCTCCAAATCCAAGTGTACAAATATATAACCAGAATATATAGAAAGAAATCTTTGTACAAAACCAGAAACAAATAGCTTACCTCTAAAATGTTATAATGAACTTCAGAAAATTTGGCAGCTAGACAATGAGCTTGCTCAAATGGATGGGCATACTATATTTATTCTAAATATTAATAAGGCATTTTACAAAAGAGATTAACTCCTCAGGTCATAGGTTTTGTATAACCAAAATAATTTAAAAGATTTATTACGCATTTGTCTAAATAATGAGCTTCCACCAAGGAGTAACCTACCTATAGTTGTCATGAGTGATGCTTCTCTGACTTAAAAGTAAATTCTAAAAAAGGTAAGGTTCATTTTTCTCATGTACAATTCTTGTGGCCCTAAGAAAAATAAAATAAAAATCAATATTCACTTTTTCCCCAAGGAAAGAGTAATATTCAGGAAAAAATTTTCAAAGGTGTATGAGTTGCAAGACCTCCATGACTTCCTTGAATTCAGATTTTTCATCTCACAGCGAAAAAAAGATCAGAAAAATATTTCTGCTAAAAAACTACTTGGGTATGATTCATCACTGGGGTGGGCAATTGCAAAATTTGTCTTCCATGCATGGAACTGTACTAGTGGCTGCATCTGAAATATCCACTATTAGCATTTGGAAAACTGAAAAACCAAATATATGTGCCACATTTATGCCACAGGAAATATTTAAATATGTATAAATTCTTTTGAAAAGTTGAGAAATAGGAAGGAAAAAAGGCAAACTTTTCCCATTGTTAATACTTTAGGTACATCTGATTTACATTTTCAAGTTTGCATTTTTAGAAGGATTAAAAGCTATATGCTACTGATATCTGCATACGCCTCCATATTTGCAGTATAAAAGGCTGAACTGCTACCTAACTTGTAAATAGACTTGTGAGTAGTTATTCCCCATTCTTAATAATATGAAAAATTTATATCTTGTAGTGTTGATATCATGAAGAACTCATCTGTATATGACATTGAACTTTAAGAACTGTTCAGATAATGTCATCTATTGTCATGATATTGATAATAATATAACTCTTCTATCAGACACATTGTAAATAAGGAGAGGACAAGAAGGAAGGGACCAAAGTTTTGTTTGCTATAAATATATGCTCAGGAGATTTGCAAACATGATAGAAGTGCTTCTAAAGTGGATAGAAACCAATTGGAATGCTCAAAAAAAGACCATGGAACATAGAGTTAATAATTAAAGAGACTCTGAGAATTATGAAAATGTTGCATTGGCAAAATCAGTTTCCAGGTAGAGAACAAAATCCCTAGATAATATGCCATAGGATTGAAACAACCTTTTCCTTACCAGAAATTTTCAACTCCATAGATACATTTTTAAATGATAGTAGGTATGAAAACAGGATTCCATTTTCAGAAATGGACTGATAACCAACCTGACTAGAATTGTACCAGATTTTTTTTCGATAAGAGAAAATTCTCAATTTCTGCTCTTTTCCCTCATGTACATATAACCACTAAGGGCTAATTTGGCCAAATGTCCCTGAATAGGAAGTAGGTATTTAGCATACTTGTGATATAGGTTACTATTCAGAGTTCTACTTGTCAGTTTGTCAGATCAGATCTATCTGGTCTATGAAAGTGTTGAAGAAAGTATTGACTTTAGTTGAGGAATTTAAGGCTTTGTTAAACCACCAACACTGGTGAAGCTCACTCTTCCTTGCTGAGAAGCAATAAGATTTGTGATTATAGTTGACAAGTGAAAAATCTGACATTAATGAATTTACAGATAATTGTTCCTTTTACAGACAGTGAACCAATTTCAAATGAATTGTAAACTTTATTCCTTTCCTATCATATGCAATTATGAGAAGAACACAGAAGAGAAATATTTGTATTTACAGCCATGTGTATACTTTGAAACCAGATGTATCATCAGGGACATTTTGGGGCTACAAGATCATCTTATTGACAATAACTTAGCTGCCAAACCTGATGCCCATTCACTGGAGTTGTGTAGATCCATGTTTTCCATTCTGGAAAAATTACCCTGAGGATTTGGATATGGACCTACTAAAGTTAGTTGGCTTTTCATAATCTTGACCAGGTGTAGATATTTTTTCTTGTTGAGTTATTTGTATTTGGGATGTTTGCCTTTGAAGTATCCTAGAAATCCTCACCTGCACTTTTATTTTCAACAGGCCCAACAAAAGACTATGAATTACTTCAAAAGTACAACCATGTTAAGCCATAAGAATCTAAGGAAAACAAGTCATTTAAAGAAAACAAAATAAAATATCTGGCTTATATCTATCTTTGAAATACAACATGCTATCAATCAATCAAATAAAAGGTACTCATGCATGGCTGAACAAAAAAACAAAAACAAAAACTGAAAAGTTACTTGGGAGTAGCCAAATGGACCACTATGAAACAGTTCAATTGAAAGAAAAATTTCATAGAATAACAATGGCCAAAGCTATGAGGGACTTTAGCGACCACTTAGTCTAATCTCTGAATCTACAGAAGAGAGTTGAGACTCAAAGTAGTTAGAAAACCTTACCTAAGTTGACATGATTGGCAAGTAATAGAAATAGCATTCAGATCTGGAACTAATTGCCAATATTTTCTATACTCCATATTGCCTTCAGTTAATTGATGCTAATTCATACAGAGGTTGAAGTCACAGATTTAGAATTGGAAAAATTCTAAGAGATCATGTAGTTCCTTCAGGGGTTCTTACATTGAGATCTATGAACTTATTTTAAAATTTTAATTTATTGTATTTTAAAATCAAAATAAAAAATTGATTTTCTTTGCAATCCATTTATTCATTTAAAAACACTTTTGAGAAGAGTCCAAAGCTTTATCATACACTCAAAGAGATTTATAGTACATGAAAAAGGTGAAGAACCCATGATATAGTCCAATACTCTTATTTTACAGATAAAATGAAAGTTTAAATGGTAAAATGATTTGCCCAGGATCATTTAGTAAATAAATGAAATTCAATCTCAGATTTTTCCAAATACAATAAACCTTTCATTACTTAATTTTCCTTATATATGTTAATATATATTTTAATAATCCTTTTAAGATCTAGTCTTTATAGTTTTTTATATCCAACTCCAGTGACCTTCACCAATAGAATCATTGATTGAGTCATTAACATATGCTATTTAAAAATGAGCTGACTTGTTTGCTTTCCAAAAATAAAGATCTTTTGATCATCCTTCTAACTAATTATTCTCAAACAATGATTGCAGGTACCAACCACATCTTTGTTACAATTACTCATGTGCTGGGACACAGGAAAATGCTGAAGTGCCTTCTGGATCATCACAGGAAAATTCAATTATCCTCAGGAGAATTTTATTGCTAAGTGTATTTAATTGAATTTCAGTTCTTTAAAAAAGAACAACACATGCGTGACATATATAGTAACTTACATTAACTAGAATATTTGATAATACAGCATGCCATTTCAAGGCCATACTACATATTAGAGAGCTTAATTTATCTCTTCAGCACTACAAGGATATGACTTTAGATTTGTCCATAATTTTTTGAGGCAAAAATATATATCACAACCCAAATTTTCTTCTTCCAAATTTTTCTACTCAGTGTGAAATATATAATGCTTAAAAGTAAGGATGTTTCTAATCCAAAGACAACTATTCACCTTTAATCTATCATAAAATCACCAAACACAAAACCAATTTATTAGTGCTTGAGGGAAATAAAAGAGCTTAATGAAAGATATAAACAAATATCAGATTCTAGGTTATGCCTTTCTTGTGGTCATGGCAAAGAGAATTTCAAGAGTATTGCTTTGGCCAATGCAAGTTAAGATAGCTTATATTAAGCTATTATGAAAGTCACTGAGTTATCTTTAAAGAAAAGTATTTTTTTAAAGATTGACTCATAAATTACACATTGTACCTTGTTCACTGACAAGATCAGTACTGTACTGCATTTGCATCAAACCCATTATCAGCGTTTCTGTTGCCTAGCTACTGCAAATGTGAAGTTTAATGCACTTTTGATGGATATTTAAATTGTAACAGTCATTCAACTATGCAGGCTTATAGAAAATAAAATAGTTGGTCTTCAAATAAAAATGAACTCCTATTTTTAGCAAAGGTTCAGCCTTCCTAGGCTTTATAGAAAGGCATGATATTTACTGCACAAGGGGAGAGTTGGCCAACAAGTTCTATACCTAGTCCTTCTAGACTCTTATAAGTTATATTACTAATGCCAGATTTTAGGAAATAAATTAAAAAAAAACACTGTTTCTGCATTTAAAATATCCTGCAAAATTTATGGGAAGATAGTGGCAAAAATTGCACAAGATGGTCAGATATGGAAAGGTTGCTGAGAGAATAGATTAATCATGACATCAAAGTTTGCCTTCCTTCTGAGATTATCTCCAATTTAGTCTGTATTTTTCTTTCTTTTTTTGTATATATCTATTTGCATAATATATCCACTATTATTGTGACTTCTTTGAGGGCAGGGATTGTTTTTGCCTCTATTTGTATCCCTAATACTTGATCTAGTGCCTATCATATGGTAAGTGCTTTGATGACTTGATTTATATACATGTATGTATATATGTGTTTATGATATAAATTTTTATTCTCTCTAAATGTGTGTGTTTTCAGAATGTTACAAATGTCTTAGTGCAGGTTTAACGTATTAAAGCTGAACTCAAGTTGTTTATGTGTGTTATGTTTTTATAAAACACATTTAAACAAAGCTGACTCTTCATCATAGGGAGTGTGCATTATTTTTGTTTTTCTTGACCTTATTCAAAGTAACAAAATTTCCTTCTTGATCTTACCTGTTCCCATGCAAACACATGTTGATTGAAATAGAATTGAATCTGTTCATTTGCAATATTAATGCATAGCTGCTCAAAGGAATTTTTTCTGAAGTTTTCAAAGCCAAAAATGTCCAGGATGCCAATATTCAGTTCACTATCCATCCCACTGAAAGAATTAAGCAGGCATTAAATTGTGTTTTCAGTTATTTTGTGGAAAGATATAAATATTAATCAATAAAGGATATAAAACAACCCATCTCAAGAAAATTCTCAATTAAGCTTCTGTAAATGTCGTACAGTGATTAGGCTTAAGAAATCACAACTGGGACATACATATAAATGGTTGCTTTTCTTAACTGTGCAAATTTCATTCCACAAAACATGGAGGAGAAGGTTTCACCAACATTAGCATTTCAATGACACAGTATTTTTGCTGTATTGTGGAAACCTCTTGCTTCTGCAACATGACCTATTTAAGTGATGGTAGCACCTACTTTCTAAGTTGTTTAGGTTTTAAGTCAATTTTGTGAAGGGTATGCAATTTGGGTAAAATTTGACCATCAGCACCCAACAACAAAACAAAATATAACAAAGACAGGATGGCTCAGTAAGAAGAGTAATGAATCTGGCATCAGAGCATCTGGGCTTAATTACAAGATTTATGACTTAATGTCAGCTTAATAATAGGCAAATCATTTGACCCCTTTGGAGCCCAAGTTTTTCATCCATTAAGGTATAAGGACTGGATAAGATGGTCTATAAGATCCCTTCCAGCTCTAAATTTGTGATTATATTAAAATCCATAGGTATAAGCACCAACTTCTATGTGAAGGGCACATTTACTCCTGTTTCTTTTTTTAAGTTAACAAAAAAGGATTTTAAAAGTTGCTTTGTAAATAGAGCAGTTGTTCTCAAAGGATATTCTGTCTCAACAGATGCATTGTGACATTTTGGATGTTATGATGCTGCAGTGAAAAAAATTAAAAAGAACTTTGCTTAAAATGGATTTTACTTACCCAGAAGTATGATGAAGCATAGTATTCACAAGGTAAACAAAATATGTCTAACAATCACATCATCTACTATTTGTATAGTAAAAATTTGTAGCAATAATAAAATAGTAATTTGGATTGAAATATTCTTTAATTACTTATTTTGCTACTTCTATTCAAGAATCTTTATATGAAACAAATACACAGTAGGATCTGTTTTCAATATTTCTGTCTAGATAATGAAGAACACTGAATTTAAAAAAAAAGAAACCTGGGATTTATAGCCCATTTATGAAAACAAAGCAGTTTGATTTTATGCTGTATCCAAAGGATGCTACAGAATTTGATTGTCCACCAGGCACCTTTTCCCCTAGCTCCTCTGAAGATAGAATTCAGCTAACAAGTGGCCAAATCTCCCTGTCACCCACATCTATGCTAGTTTTCATCCCTATCATTATTTAGTATATGATTTAGTGTATGCATGTAGAATATGAGTAAATTTCTCTGAGTTTTGGGTTTCCTTTCAGAAAAGGCACTCTCAAGTATAAAATGATGTTGAGTTTTTACTATCCCTCTTTTGGTTACTGAGTATTCTATTCCTTTTTATAGAATCATAGAACAGGAAAATTATAAGGAACTTTGGACATATTTAATCCATCTCCTTGCTTTTATGACTAAGAAAACCAAGTCCCAGAAAGGTGAAGAGTGACTTGCCCATGGTAACCCAGCTACATGGAGCCATTTGTTTGATTCTATTTGAAAGTACATAATAAGTTATATTTGGTGATTTGATTCGAATGCAATGAAATTCAATATATGCTAAGAAAAATTTTAAACTGTAATCTTCCACAAGTAAACTGTATAACTGGCATATTTATCACTTAAAGGAATCTACAGGGTAGTGGCCTGTGCCTCTTATGCTTATTTCCTGTATTCCTAATACATACACCCATACATATATGTATGTATGTATATATATATTTATATACAGCAAAGGAATACTGAAGAATGATTTTTCTCTGAACTACTCAGACACCTTATTGTGTGGTAGGTGAATATCATTTTTAGAAGTCTATGTATTCAGTGAAATTGCTGCTAGGTTCTATGGATTGGAAAAGCTTTTAATACACACTCTGTATAACTGCCACCAGCTAGTCACTTTTATTAAGCAATCACTTTATGCCAGACAAGAGGTGGCTCAGTGGATAGAGTATTGGGACTGGAGTCAGGAAGACTCTGTCCTTCAACATTGTTATGTCCATTTGTAATGAATTCCCCCTTCTGATGTTGCCTCCTAGTTGTGGGACTCTGAAAAAATCACTTACCTTTGTTTGCCTTAATCCACTAGAGAAGAAAATGGCAAACCACTTCAATATTTTGGCCAAAAAAAGCCCAATGAACAATATAGTCCATGGAATCACACAATAAGTTGACAATGAATGACTGAAGTACAATCAATATGGTTGGTATTCTGCTAAATATTAGGGGTATAAAAGACAGTCCTTAATCTCAAAGAGTTTATAATATAATGGTTAGGAGTAGAAAAGTCTGATCACCAGAAAATTGGCCCCTTCGAGATGAAATTTTTGACCATAATAATTCATGAAATATGGATATGTAGCAATTTGTCACAAGAAGAAGGGGTATTATGAGGGAGTTAGGAGTATAATATGGAGTAGTAGAAAGCACTGGACTTGGCGTGAGGAGAAACTTGGGTTCAAGTTGTGATTTGGACATAGGTTCTTAAGATCATAAATTTCAGGCTGGAAGAGATGTTAAATGAATCCAGCTCCATTCAGTTTACAAATGAGGTAACCAGGTCCAAAGAGCTTAAGGTTTTGAAAACGGCAGATCCAGATTTTAAACTTAGATTTTTTTGACCGCGAAATCCAGCACCATTTCCATGATACTGTGTTGCTTTCCTAATGAACTCTGACATGCCATTGAATTTCTCTGCAACTCAGTTTCCTTATTTGTAAAATGAAAATATGGCACTATACACCTTATGGATTGTTTGGAGGAGTTTGGCAAAGCATTAGGAATTACCTGTTTATGCCACTGTTGATGAGAGGCAGTACAGCATACTGGTTAGAGAGACTGTTTTGTTAACAGGAAGACTTAAGTTCAAGTTTTGCCTTTCAGAAGTGTGGCTTTGATCAAGTCAATTAACTGTGCAGTGCCTGAAGGGCTATAAGTTGTTTGGGTATGATGGGTATGATGTTTGAGTTGATCTTTTCTGTCTTTTTCTCTTTCTATTTTCTTCCCTGCTACTCTGGCTGGTTTCATCTCCATAGAACAAAATGTTCCTCCCCAGTTAAGCTCATTATTTCTAATAACACCACCAGGCTGCTGACTCAAGTCTTGGTTGATATCACCTCCCCTGAATTCCTTTGATCTCTAATTGGAGGAGTACTAAACTCCTACCAACTCTTTATCTTACAAGGAGCAAAACTAGACTTTCAGTTCCTTCCACTTTGCACCTACTTCTGTGTCTGCCTGGTTTTCCTTGCGTGAAATTAGATGAGATACCCCCATATCAGTGTCCCTGGTACCCCCTACTTTCCTACCATCTTTTGTGTGTTGTTTCCTCCTATTACTTGTAAGGTCCCTTAGGTAGTGACTGTCTTTCTTTTTATTAATTGTTTAACATTTAAATATTAAATGTTAATATTTAACATTATGCTAAGACTTTTGAGATACTCTGTGATATATACACATTGATATATAAATAAATGAAATGTATATATATCTATATATCTATATGTAACCCATATATACATATATATGCATGTATACATCTAAATTTAACATATGCACATCTATATATATGTCTATATCAATATTTATGCACAGACATAAATGCCATTTCCCCTAATAGAACATAAGCTCCTGGCAATATAGGATGGTATTTTTTTTTTTGTCTTTTTGTTTCTATTACCTAGAACAATGCCTCATAAATAATAGGTGCTTAGCAAATGCTTAATTAATTGATCTGGTTTTGTAAAAGAAGGTTCCTCTTTCTAGTGTAGTTCCTTACACTAGCGAAATTACATGTCTAGTGAAAAAAAATTCACTGGTGAAATTATAGATTTTTCAAAGCATCATGGTAACAAAGAGTTTTAAGGGGAAAAAAGGCAATGCTATGGTAAGCAATGGACTTACTGAGCCCTATGTTGGAGAATTAAAAAGCACTATTTAGAGACAGCTGCTGAAATTCAATTTCATAGTGACTAAATAAAAAGTAAAGAACAAGCACAGCTCTATGTAGGTTGTGGGTGGGGTGAGCTTTTCTATATCCCTTTTACCTTTGTGATGCATCATGCTTCAGTAAACTGTTAATGTGATTGACTATCCAACTGAAGAGTCGACCATAGAGTGTCTTTGCAGTAGCATCTCTGACGTCATTAGCTTTTTCCATGGTATTAGGACGAATAATTGTTTCTCCTCGAGCCACTACACAGTGGGAGGTGAGAGCTTCTTGTAGCTCATCTGCCTGAATGAAAAGCAAAGCAGCAGCTGAAAAATAAACAGATGCTCTGTTATGAGAAATGCCAGTAATGAGGATAATAATAATAATAACAGTTGATACATCTAGTTGTTTATTGCCAACAAAGAGCTTTCCTCATGATAGCCCTGTGAGATTGGTAGTCTAGACACTAATTTACCTATTTTACAGATAAGGAAAATGAGGATGGGGGAGATTATGTGATTCCCTTAA
>JAJPUD010030262.1:0-13288 GCA_023553655.1 Myrmecobius fasciatus
AAAAGAAAAACCTGAGAAGGAAAACATAATGTAAGCAAACATCAATAGAGAGCAGAGAACGTGAAAATGCTACGTTGTGGTCCAGACTCAGATCCCACAGGCCTCTCCCTGGGTGTATATGGCTTTCTATTTGGCCTATATCCCAAAGAGATCTTAAAGGAAGGAAAGGGCCCCACATGTGCAAGAATGTTTGTGGCAGCCCTTTTTGTAGTGGCTAGAAACTGGAAACTGAATGGATGCCCATCAATTGGAGAATGGCTGAATAAATTATGGTCTATGAATGTTATGGAATATTATTGTTCTATAAGAAACGAGCAACAAGATGATTTCAGAGAGCCCTGGAGAGACTTGCATGAACTGATGCTGAGCAAAATCAGCAGAACCAGGAGATCATTGTACACGTCAACAATAAGAGTATATGATGATCCATTCTGAAGGACATGGTTCTCTTCAATAATGAGATGTTTCAAACCAGTTCCAGTTGTTCAGTGATAAATCAAGATATTCTAATTCAACTAAATAGAATTTTAAATGTTGAGGTATTTTGCAAATAAAATAATTAAAATGTCTATCCTTTTTGACCCAGAGATTTCATTACTAGATTTACATCCCAAGAAGGCTACTGATAAGAAGAAAGTCGTTTATATACATAAAAATATTTGTAGCAACACTCTTTTGTGATAGCAAAAAAATTGGAAACAAAGTAGATGCCTTTCAACTAGGGAATGGCACATGAATGTAACAGAGTATAATTGTGCTATAAAAAATTATGGAACATATTGAAAACAGAGAAACATAGGAAGGTACAGTGAAATAAATGCAGAATGAAGAAAATACCATACACAATGGCTACAATATTGTAAATATCAACAACCATGGGGGAAAAAATAAAAAGTGAATGCTATGAAACTATAAAGAATAAGCATGCCTTGAAAGAAGAGATATGAGAAGATACTCCCACCATAGCCCTAAGTTGGAGATTCACAAGTGTTACACTTCGCACATGTTTAAAACTTTTTCAATATATTGATGAATTATGAAGATTTTTTCCATTTTTTGTGGGGGGAGGAGGAGGAGGCTTTTAAAAATACTATTTGTTGCACAGATTGACTCTCTGGGGGGGACAGAGGAGAAACTACCATAACATAAAACAAAATGCGTCAATAAAAATGTGTTTGTTTTTTTTTTAATTAAATTGTCTTTGGAGTTATGAACAAATCTGAAATGTTGTGAGAATAAACTTTTTTATAACTGAACCCAACCTCCATTGAGAAAGCAAAAGATCTCATAGAAGATAACTTCAATGAACTTTATTTTTGACTTTCAAAAAGATAATTTTCCTTAATGATTAATTTGTAAAAGAAAAAAAAAAAAAAGGATAAGATAGACCCAGAGAGGGAGCTGTTTTGTGTAAAGTAGATATGAGCCTATAACATAATAAAACATAAAATTAAAGATAAATTTAATTATTTTGAGAACAAGGTAAAAGGTAAAATAGATAGTAATAGCAGAATCCAGTTATCGAAGCGCTTTTGGGGGACAATGAAAACATCTAACATAAAAGTGCTTTTCTTTTGTCTGTCTCAGTAAGAGGGAGCCTCTATATCTGATTTGATCCACAGCATAACTGAATTAGTACTAGGCTGGATGAGACTTCATCAATATGAATATTCCACTTCATTGATGCAAGTTGAGACTAACCCAAATTTTCTTATCTTGTGATTCTTAATATTTCCTCCTAAAATTTTTCTATGGTAGGTGGGCTATTCTCTGGTTACCTTACTCATGCTACAAAACTAGCTAACTGCCAATCATACGCAATTCCTGGCTGGTAGCTAATTATAGGTACCCTATATGTACCTCTTTCTCAAGCTCTTTGGATAATCTTCAATTTTAATTCTTCCAAGACAGTGTTTTTTCATGAATCACAACCATAGTACCTGACTAAGAAAATGGTTAATATAAAGAAGGGCCATTCTTCAGTTAGAAGATTTTGTTAATTCCAAAACTCCATATAGCACCCTAAGGCAATTCAACTTGTTCTGCTTGTCCTATTAAATTCAGGACCCAGTGTACACATTTATCTGGACAAGATTTATATTTACTGAGAGAGCAGCTCTCTTAGCTTCGCTATGATAGTCTAGAGGCTCTAGATAATAAATATTCCTTAAACACTTGCCTTTTGCCATGGTGGGATCCTGGTGAGATCCTGAATCCAAGTCAATACCCATCAACTGAATTGGTAATAAAAATCAAGAACAGTTAATGGATTTTATACTTATATATCAACTCCATGATGGCACAATTAGCTATTTCTTAACAGAATTTTATTTGTTTAAATTTTCCAGTTTAGAACTAAGCAGTTTTTTCCGGGCTAGCCAAATCTAGAAACAATCACAACCAAAAGAGCTTGTTATGTATCTTCAGAAAATTGCTTTCAAGATTTATAGCTTCACTTTCATATAATAGTTTCTACCTTGTAATTGGGAGTCACTCTTCAAGACTACAAAGAGTAGGAATAAAAATTTAGAAATGTATGAAATAACCAAAAAAAAAAAAAAAAGAGAATGGATTAAAAAGATATAATCATAGTCAAAATTTGAATACTGAGATCTTCCCCTGAACCAATTTTATCCAATCCCTTTAATCAGAAATCAATTGAAGATAGTCTCTAAGATTTTACTTCTGTTTATAATATAATCAATGCAATACATAATTCAATATGAAACAGAAAAATGCAAAATCCATTTACCTTCTTAAGATTTAAAGAAGGGGAGACAGGAAGACATGATTACAGCAGTGATAGCTAATGCAAACTTCTAAAATTAAAAAGTGATAACTGACAATTGGGTGTGTCAAGTTAAAACAAATAAAAAAAACTTTTTCAATTTCATTGAAAACAAATATTAAAAATTAAGAGCTTGAAATAGCCATTTCTTAACCAATAAGCTATTATAATATATGAAAAAAAGTTATCAGAAGAATTTTGTAACAACCATTTGAAAGACGTCCCAGATTACTAATAACATTAGGAATGTGAATCAAAACAGAATGGGATTTTACCACACATTCAGTATAAAGGCAAATATGACAAAAGATGGTAATAGTAAATGTTGTTGAAAGTTGGGAAAAGGGGCACACTCCATTGTAGTGATCCAAATTAGTCTCACCATTCTGGAAAACAATTAGGAATCATACTAAGAAAAAAATAAAAAATATTTATTACATGACAAGGAAGTCAAAGAGAAACAATGATCAAATGTATATCCAAACACTCATAACAGCATTTTGTGGTAGCAAAGAAGTAGAATCAAGTAGATGTCTCTTCATTGGAGAATGACTAACCAAACTGATACACAAATGTAATGGAACATTACCATGCCATAAGAAACAAAGAATTCAGAAAATCATGAAGCATAAACACTTATATGAACTAATGTAGAATGCCAAGAAGTAGAACTGGAAAAAAATTTTACGATTCTAATGGAAATGAAAAGAATAACAGCAAAAACAAAAACCCTGAAAGCTCTGTAATTATAATGATCAGGCTTGTCTCTGAAGATAAGATGAGAAAATGTATCTCCCTTTATTCATTGCCATGTCAGGAGACTATAGGTAAAGAATGTGGCATGTACTGTCAGACAAAGTAGACATGTTTGTTAGTTTTATTGCGCTGTTTTGTTTCTCTTTCTCTTTAAATCTCCTTTTATAAGGGTTGACAGGATGGGTAAGGGGAAAGGAACAGATTTAAAATAAACATGTTGTAAAACCAAAAATATCAATATGATAACCTTTTAAATCAAAAATTAATCATGAAAATCTTGTCAGAGAACAGTGAACACGTTTGTTTTAGTAATTCTTCGTGCTTTCTGGAAAAAATCTTCTATGTGTGTCCTTCAATGACATTATTTTGGCCTCTCCAAAACAATCTAAGAAAGGAATCACTATTTAATAAAAGTTGTTGGGGTAATTAGGTAACAGTAGGAAAAAGGAAAAAATTTTAAAAATTAAAAAAAAAAAAACTTCTATTACTACTGCCACCACATATGGCAACAGCCATCATAGGGATCAAATCAAGTAAATATGAAGAATCTTGTTTATTTGTCAAAATAAACAAGTATGAGAGTGTTTTCCTTTTAAATTTCAGTAAAGTTGAAAGTCACGAGGAATAAAGAGAAAAAGAGATTTAAATGTAGGCCCCTTTAGCCATAATTGAAGCATTTTTTTCCTCCACAAGGAGAGGGAGGCTTTAAGGAGCTCATGTGCATATGAAAAGAGCCAAAAGAAACAAAGATACACCTTTCACCTAGGGTTTAGTTACAGTAGCCTTTCCCCAGCCACTCAAGTGCATAGCTGTGAGGAAAACTTGAGTAACATGCTCACAAAATTATCTCTGTAAATTAAGATAGCACACATAAATTAGGGAAAGATAACTCAGCTCAAAATCCAGTGAGTCTCTATCATCTTCCAAATTGAAAATAACATCCTCTTTGGCATTCAAAATCTTTCATAACATAGCTTCTCCCTCCTTTTTCCAGGCTTCTTACATCTTATATCCCTTTCCAAATTCCCTAAAATCCAGGAACATTGTCATCCTTACTATTCCTTCAATAAGAAACCCCATCTCCCATTTCACTGGGTTTTCCTCAAAAATCTCCTTCCTCATTCCCACCTCCTGACTTTCCTGGCTTCTTTCAAGTCTCAGGTGAAACTTCACCTTGTATAGGAAGCCTTGATCTCTCTTAATTCTACTGTCTTCCCTGGATTGAATTTTTACAATTTATATATATTTTTTGTATATAGTGTAGTTGTTTGCATAATGTCTCCCCTACCCAGACTAAGTTCTGTGAGAAAAGGGATTGTCTTTTCCCTTTTTTGTTTCCCCAGTGCTCAGCAGAGTGCCTGAAAGGTAGTAGATGCTTAATAAATGTTTATTAACTAATAGACTAGAGGTGATAAATTTTAGATCTAAAGTCCTGAGAGAGTGGAATTAGAGAGACTTTTGCAAATCTTAAACTAAGGATCTCTGCTCTTTCAAAAAAAAAAAAAAAAAAGCAATGTCTACTATAAGCTAAAATAGTACAGCAGTAGCCACCAAGCTTAAAGCTGTCCATCAAAAAGCAAGTCCAAGGGATCTACCAATCAACTCTTCCAGCAGAAATTTGTGAGGAGGCATACTTTGTGAGGAGACAGTCAGGCAGCCAAGCTATATACCTGGTCCATCCTGGCAATAGACTGATCTATTAAGAAAAGATATATTCTCTAAGGAACAAGCCCATTCTATGAGTGGAGCCACCAATCACCAATGACCCTCCCAACAGCAGCAAACTGAGTGAGAGGCTCTTTAGAGAAAGATAGAATATGAAAGTGTTGAAGTTTCAGAGGTATAAACTGATTTGACCATATTAGTGGTAATGTAGGGAAACATAAACAATTTTGACTCACTAACATAATCTCTAAATTTGTACCTTGAAATCCAACTGTCAGTAAAAACAAAAAAAATACTTTTATCCCAGCTATAGAAACAATAAACTGATATTTATTGAAGCATTGAAAGACAAAAATCATTAGATGTGTTAAAAATTTGTAATTTTAATTAAATACAATAAAATCAATATAAAAATAAAACAAGTTTATAGAAAATATGCTACAACCACAAGAAAAGTACACTATCCAAAAACATGTGAAGATAATTCAGAAACATAAGATAAATTCTGGGCGTGTGTGTGTGTGTGTGTGTGTGTGTGTGTGTGTGTGTGTGTAAGTATGTGTGTAGATAGATTGTTGTTGAGTCATTTTTCAGTCATATCTGACTCTTTGTAACCCCATTTGAACTTTTCTTATCAAGTTTACTAGAGTGGCAATACTACCTAAACGAATCTATTTATTTAGTGCTATACCAATCAAACTCCCAAGAAATTATTTAACTGACCTAGAAAAAATAACAACAAAATTCATCTGTAAAAACAAAAGGTCAAGAATTTCAATGGAATTAATGAAAAAAAATGCAAATGAGGGTGGCCTAGCTGTACCAGATCTAAAACTATATTATAAAGCAGTAGTCATCAAAACCATTTGGTACTGGCGAAGAAACAGAGTAGTAGATCAGTGGAATAGGTTAGGTTCACAGGACAAAATACTCAATGACAATAGTAATCTAGTGTTTGATAAACCCAAAGACCCCACTTTTTGGGATAAAAACTCACTATTTGACAAAAACTGCTGGGAAAATTGGAAACTAGTATGGAAGAAACTAGGCATTGACCCACACCTAACACCATATACCAAGATAAGGTCAAAATGGATTCATGATCTAGGCATAAAGAATGATTTTATAAACAAATTAGAACAATGTAGGATGGTCTACCTCTCAGACCTGTGGAGGGGGAAGGAATTTGTGACCAAAGAAGAACTAGAGTTCATCATTAATCACAAAATAGATAAGTTTGACTATATCAAGTTAAAAAGTTTTTGTACAAACAAAATGAATGCAGACAAGATTAGAAGTATAGCAATAAACTGGGAAAATATTTTTACATTCCAAGGTTCTGATAAAGGCCTCATTTCTAAAATATATAGAGAATTGACTGAAATATGTAAGAATTCAAGCCATTCTCCAATTGATAAATGGTCAAAAGATATGAACAGACAATTTTCAGTTGAAGAAATTGAAACTATTTCTAGTCACATGAAAAGGTGCTCCAAATCACTATTGATCAGAGAAATGCAAATTAAGACAACTCTGAGCTACCACTACACACCTGTCAGATTGGCTAAAATGACAGGAAGTGATAATGATGAATGTTGGAGGGGATGTGGAAGAACTGGGATGCTGATACATTGTTGGTGGAACTGTGAACAGATCCAACCATTCTGGAGAGCAATCTGGAACTATGCTCAAAAAGTTATCAAACTGTGCATACCATTTGACCCAGCAGTGTTTCTACTGGGCCTATATCCCAAAGAGATTTGAAAGGAGGGAAAGGGACCCACATGTGCAAAAATGTTTGTGGCAGCCCTTTTTGTAGTGGCAAGAAACTGGAAATTGAAGGGATGCCCATCAATTGGAGAATGGCTGAATAAATTATGGTATATGAATGTCATGGAATATTATTGTTCTGTAAAAAACGACCAGCAGGATGATTTCAGAGAGGCCTGGACAGACTTGCATGAACTGATGCTGAGTGAAATCAGCAGAACCAGGAGAACATTATACATAGCAACAAGACTATATGATGATCAATTCTGATGGACATGGTTCTCTTCAACAATGATGTGATTCAAACCAGTTCCTATTGTTCAGTGATGAAGATAGTCATATACATCCAGAGAGAGGCCTGAGGGAACTGGGTGTGAACTACAACACAGCATTTTAATGCTTTCTGTGAATATTTCCATGCATTTTGTTTTCCTTCTTAGGTTGTCGGTTTTTTTCTCTCTCTCTCTCTCTCTTTCTAGGTCTGATGTCTCTTGTGCAGTAAAATAGCCGTATAGATGTGTATACATATATTGGATTTGTCATATAATTTAACATATTTAGCATGCATTAGATTACCTGTCATCTAGGGATGGGGGGTGGGGGGAAGGAGGGGAAAAGCTTGGAACAAAAAAAAAAGTTTTGCAAAGGTCAATGTAGAAAAATCACTCATATGTTTTGTAAATAAAAAGCTTTTAATAATAAAAAAAAAAAGTATATTGGAGTGGTTTGCCATTTCCTTTTCCAGTCCATGTTATGAATGAGAAACTGAGGCAAACAGGATTAGATGGCTTGAATAGAATTACATAGCTAATAAGGGTATGAGGCCAAATTTGAATTCAGGTATCCCTTACTCCAGAACCAGAACTCTATCCACTGTGTCACCTAACTGCATATGTGTGTATATATGTGCGGTATATTTGTATAATGTATGTGTACATATATACATATACATCCTCACTAGTAACGAAAGAAATACAAAAAGGTAGTAAATGTATACAAAAATAATAAAAACTTAACATTATTGAAAATATGGGGGGAAAGTCTTATATATATCTAGTGTCCTTATAAGTTTCTCTAGTCTTTCTGGAGAAAATATAATAATATGTAATAAGAACAATAAAAGTTGACATAGTAATTCCATCTTGGGTATTGTACCCTAAGGAAATAACTCAGAAGAAAAGACATAATTTACATAAAATTGTTTCTAAGTGGTGCTATTTGTAATCTTCAAAAATTGAAAATGCAAATGTTATAAGATAAGGGAATAAGATTAATTCTATACAACTCCAAAAACCACAAGAACACAGACTATAGTTATGCTTAGAATTTAGATTAAATAATGTTAACTGAAAATAGCAGAACAAAATAGTTTCTATGTACTGATTTTGGTTCAATCACTTAATGAATCAAACAACAAGCATTTATTAAATGCTTACTTAATAAATCCAGTCATTGTGTTAAGCACTGGGTGTGCAAAAAAAGGGAGAAAAAAATATTTTAGTCTTAAAAGAGTTTACATTATTACTAAAAAAAAAAAACCCTATTAATGTAAATAGGAATATTCAAGATGTTATTTTTTTATCCTTCATTTTCAAAGGGACCAGTGACATCATAGGGTTATTTGATTCATGAGTGAACAGAATTTAAGTGAGGCAGAGTTGCACCCAGTTGTCAGCCTCACTCTCTCATCCAGAATTATAGAAGTTCAGAGGCAAGACAAAAGTCAAAATGACTGGCAATGTCCCAGGATGTAGTTAGTGGATGAGGTTTGTTGCCTTTTGGTTACCCTCAACCTGGTTTAGCCTGTTTGCTGAGATGATTTATCAGAGTGTGTGGTCACTGAGCATACTACAATTTATTAAAGCCAGGTGAAAATGCAGAACAGGTAGACGCCAAAAATGAATAAGTAGCTCTGAAAAGGACTTGGCAAGTCCTCACTCTAGAGGTGCCAGTCCTTCTTGAACACTCCACATACCCTATTCCTGACAAGATACATACAGAACATAATACCACAGAAGGAAAAGCACTAGAAGAGGAAAAGAGCAATTAAGTGGTATTTGACTTGAGGCTAGAAGGAAGCCAGGGATTGTAAGAAATGAAGATGTGGAAATAAAATATCCCAGGCACATATTAAAATAAAGGAAAGGAGACAAGATATGAAGTGTCTTGTTCAAGGAATAATAAGCAGACCTTTGTAGCTAGACCACAGAGTGTATACAAAGAAATTAAGAGTAAGAAGACTAGAAAAACAAAAAGGAACAAGTTGTAAAGAGCTTTAAAAACCAAATAAAGAAGTTTATATTTTATTCTAAAAGCAATAAGGAACCAGTCAAGTTTCCTGAGTAGGAGAGTCAGAACTACTGTTTAGGAAAATCTCTCTGAAAGATATGGGAAGAAGTTTGAGGAAAAGGAGATCAATTAGGAGGAGGAAAAAGGTAAAAAAAAATTTTTTTAAACAGATATGAACTAGAGTGGGAACTGTGTGAATAGAGAAAAGGAATCTTATCAAGAGAGATTGTGAAGAAATTAGAACTTTTTTTCTATATTGTTTTATATTTTTCCTTGGTTTTATTATTTTGTTTGTTTTCCTCATTTACATTTACTATCATAACAATTAAACAAATATTTACAGTACCTAGATACAGGACAAACAAGAAAGAGTCACAATCTTGAAGGAATTTCCATTGTCAAATCTGGGTTCCAACCTGTTATGCCAAAGGCTATTTGATTAAGGCTTTTAAAGAGAAACACTAAGATAAACAAGACCATTTACCAATAGTGGCCAAAAGTGAATAAATCTAGCAGTAAATGAACTAATAAAGAAAGAAAAAACCCCTCAATTCTTATGGAATTAAAAAATTCCATCAAACTTTTTTTTTTTTTTTTTGCTTTTTGCTGAGGCAATTGAGGTTAAGTGACTTGCCCAGGGTCACACAGCTAGGGAATGTTATGTGTCTGAGACCAGATTTGAACTCAAGTCTTCCTGACTTCAGGGCTGGTGCTCTATCCACTGTGCCACCTAGCTGCCCCTCCATCAAACTTTTAAAAGAGTAGTTACTACTAGTACTGTAGAAGTTATTCTTAAATATCAATTTTTTTTTAATTTAATAAAATATTTCCAAAGACTCTCAAAATTTACTCACAATTTATTCATTATGATCAAGGTAAACATGTACCAGGGATGCAACAATGATTCAACATTAGGATAATAATCATTCAAACATTCAATAATCAACATTCAAAACTACATAATTATCTCATAAGGTAAGGAAAAGCTCTTTGACAATGCACAACACATCTTTATACTAAAAATCCTACAAATTATGGGCATAGAGGAAACTTTTTCAATATATTTCCTTAAACAGCTTCCTCCCTCTACAAAATCTGATTGGCCCCAGCTTCCCTAAAGGAGGTTCCTTGTCTGCAGTTATAAAAAGTCCCCAAAACATGCAGTTGGCATCTCAAAGATTTAGCGAACTTTTGAGAACATTTGAGCCATCATACCTAGATGATTGATTGTCCAGACTCTTATTGTTGTTGTTGTTGTTTGTCTTTCATTCTTGAAGAGGACCATGCGATGACATGACATGCAATTGAATTGGATTTAATTGTGGGAGGATTGTACAAGGTCACCAGCCTCAGTTTCCTCTCTAGAACCATCTGGATCCAGTGGCAGGATATAAATCAGAACAACTGGAGATGGTCCTGGATGAAATGGGAGACCTTGGTCTTTTTAAGCTAAGATTTTCAACATGTCTCAGTTTCACTGAAGCTGTAACCACTAAGTATTAAGGCTAGGTAACAACTGAGGAAAAGATTCTCCTCTTTTTTAGATGAAGATGAATGCCACTAAATCTGTTGTATATCCTTGCTGTGTTAGAGCAAAGTAAACCTCCTCCTCTGTTAAATGTTCAATGACTTGGGAGTGCCTCTTTCTTCCCAACAGAATCTGAACTGAGAGCATGCTGGATTTAGATCTGTATCTAAAATAAACATCATAAAAAATTATCTATCTAAAACCAAAAGCAACCAACAGATGCATTGGAATTCAACAGAATATTAGAATGTAATAGACAAGACAATACAAGCTTTTAAAAATAAATGAGTAAAAGCAAAAATTGCCCACTTCCCCTACTATTATTCAATATAGGCTAGCAATAGTATAAGACAAGAAAGACATTAAAGGCATTGAGACCAGTAAAGAAGAGATAAAACTATTTCTTTTTGCTAATGACATAATAGCTTACTTAGAAAATCATAGGGAAGAAACAAAAATAATAATTGAAATAATAGTTTCAGTAAAGTTGTAGGCTATAAAATTAATTCACAGAACTTGAGGCCATTAGTATGCAAACATACACCCCAAATCCAAGAAACAATAATAGAAAGGGAAATTCCCTTACAAATAGCTACAAAATGTGTGAAATATTTAAGGATCAATCTGCCAAAGCACACAAAATACTTACACAGCTTAAATTATAAAGGGATTCTTAAATAAATAATGAACAACTTAAATATCTGGAAGAATAGACAATGTTCACTATTGGCCTGTGTCAATAGAATAAAAATGACAATACTACAAAAGTTAATTTACAATTGTAATTCTACCAATCAAACTATCAAAGAAATACTTTAAAGAACTCAATGAAATAATAACAATTAATTTGGAAAAATAAACAACTTAAAATAACAAGAAAAATAATGAAATGGGGTAGAGACAAAGGAGAAATAGCATTTCATCAAAAAACAATCTGGTATCAATTGAAAAATAATGGTGCAAATCAACAGAAAAAGAGAAAATTTCAGAAATTATGGGACTAAAAACCCAGTATTTATTAAACCAGAAAATCTAGTTTACTTAGAAAAGTCAGTTAAGGTTACTTTGTGCCCAGCAATTTACTAAGTGGAATAAAAAGAAAAATGAATAAAAATTCTACTCTTAAGGAGCTCAGTCTAATAGAGAAACCAACAAACAGATAAGTTCAAACATGTTACATACAGGATAAATTGTAAATAATCAACACAGGCATGGCAATAGAATTGAGAGAGATCAAGAAAGGCTCTCTGTAGAAAGTAGGATTATATTTGACTTGAAGGAGACCTGAGAAGCCGTGAGGTTGAAATGAGGGAAAGCATTCCATGCATGGCAAACATTCACTGAAAATGTTAGAAGTCAAGAGATGAGAATATTATGTTTGAGAAACTACAAAAAGTCCAGTATCCCAGAATCTCAAACTATATGGGGAGGTATATAAAGTACAATGTATAAGAAGGCTGTATTGAAAGTTATGCTGTTCTCAGCAATACAGTGATCCAAGTCAATTTCAGTAGACTTGTGATGGAAAATGCTACCAATATGCAGAGAAAGAAGTACATAGCCTGAATGTAGATTGAGTCATACTATTTTTACTTTTTTTTTCTTTCTCATGATTTTTTTTTCCTTCTGATTTTCTTTCACAATATGACTAATATGGAAACATGTTTAACATAATTGTACATATATAACCTATGTTAGATTACTTGTTTTCTTGGGGAGAAGGGAGGGAGGAAGGAAAAATTTGGAACTCAAAATCTTACAAAAATGAATGTTGAAAACTACCTTTACTTATAATTGGAAAAAAAAAATACTATTAAATGGGAGGAGGGAGAGAGAAAAGATCTACTGACTCAGTGACCTATTTCCAAACACGCTTGTTGAAGGGAGGCACTCTCCTGATACTTGTCACTTAATTAAGTCACCCTTACATATTTGTATCTGGAAATTGTCACATACTTCTGCCAACCGCTTTACTGATGTACACCAATACTAATTATCTTTATTTCCATTATGAAAGTTATCAATAAAAGCTGATCCATTTCTTAGCCATCACTGATTTACAGCAATTAGCATATCAAGGTGCTGCTACCTTGACCTATTTATAATAAACTCCTTTTAATTTTCTTTTTTTTATTAAAAGCTTTTTTATTTACAAAGCATATGAGTGATTTTTCTACATTGACCTTTGCAAAAAACTTTTTTTTTGTTCCAAGCTTTTCCCTTCCTTCCCCCCACCCCCCACCCCTAGATGACAGGTAATCTAATACATGCTAAATATGTTAAATTATATGACAAATCCAATATATGTATACATATCTATACAGTCATCTTACTGCACAAGAAACATCAGATCTAGAAAGAGAGAAAAAAAAACAACCTAAGAAGGAAAACAAAATACATGGAAATATTCACAGAAAGCATTAAAATGCTGTGTTGTGGTTCACATTCAGTTCCCTCAGGCCTCTCTCTGGAGGTATATGACTATCTTCATC
>JAJPUD010030263.1:0-13286 GCA_023553655.1 Myrmecobius fasciatus
TCCTTATAAGTATGTCTATTATTCCCTCTGAGCCAAATCTGATGAGATGGAGATTAACCCAATTCTCATTCCTCTCCCTTTTCTCCCCTCCATCATTATAGGTTTTCTTTGCCTCTACATGTGATGTAATTTCCCTTATTTTACCTCCTTTTCCTCTTCTTCCAGTGTTATCCCTTTTCTACCTCTAATTTCTTTTTCAATTTATCATATCATAATAATCATAAAATCACAATAAACATATCATAATAATCATAAAATCACAGTAATCATATCATAATAATCATAAAATCACAGTAATCATATCATAATCATAATGTAATAATAGATTCATAAAATCAACCCTCATTCTATAAGTATCTATGACATACATATAGTTCTCAAGAGTTTTTTTTTTCTTGCTACCTTTTTATGTTTCTCTTGTGTTCTGTGTTTGTAGATCAAATTTTTTGTTCAGTTCTGGTCTTTTTGGTAGAAATAGGTGAAATTCTCCTATATCATTGAATGACCATCTTCTTCCTTTGAAGATAATGCTCATTCTAGCTGGGTAACTTATTCTTGGCTGTAATCCAAGTTCCTTTGCCCTTCTTAATATCTGATTCCAGGCCCTTTGATCCTTCAAAGTAGAAGCTGCTAGGTCCTGTGTGATCCTAATTGTAGGTCCCCGATATTTAAATTGTTTCTTTCTGGCTTCTTGTAATATCTTTTCCTTGGTATGATAGTTCTGGAATTTAGCCACAATATTTCTGGGGGACTTAATTTTTGGGTTTCTTTCAAGAGGTGATCGGTGGATTGTTTCAAGGAGTATTTTGCCTTCTGGGTCTAAAATATCAGGGCAGTTTTCTTTTATGATTTCCTGGAAGATAGTGTCTAGGTTATTTTTTTCATCATGGCTTTCAGGAAGCCCTATAATCCTTAGATTGTCTCTCCTAGATCTATTTTCCAGGTCAGTTGTTTTTCCTAGGAGATATTTCATGTTTTTCTCTATCTTTTCATTTTTTTGTTTTTGTTCGACTGATTCTTGAAGTCTTGATGAGTCGTTCATTTCCAATTGTTCAACTCTAATTTTTAATGTCTTATTTTTTTCAGTTACTGTTTTTAGTTCCTTTTGCAATTGACCAATTGCATTTTTTGTTCATTGCATTCTTTTTCCATTTTTTCTATTTTATTTTGCAGTGATCTCATTTCATTTCCCCATGTTTCTTCTAACTCTCTTTTAAGATTTTTTATGCAATCCTCAAAGAAAGCCTTGTGACATGGAGACCAATTTATGTCTCTCTTTGGGGCTTTTTCTGGAGTTGCTTTACCTTTAGGGGCCTCAGTATTTGAGGTCTGTTCTTCCCTCTCTCCATAAAAGTTGTCTATGGTGAAAGCTCTTTTTGGTTTTTTATTCATTTTTTTAAAGGTGTGAGGTCTGTTTAGGGCAAAGGTGGGACAGCTGCTTTAATTTGCCCTGGGACAGTTCTGCTGATTGAGTTATTTCAGGAAATGGGCAGTTCTGCTGATTGAATTATTTCAGGTACTGGGCAGCTCCACTGATTGAATTATTTCTGGTGCTGATCAGTCCTGTTGTTTGATTGGTTGCTTTAAGGTGCTGTGTAATGGCAGCTAGGTCCGATGCTCATCAGGGGTTCAGTGGCTCACAATCTATCCCCCTGAAAAGGCAGACCCTCCAAACCACCTGCCCACAATCAGGACAGATTGTTCCAAGCGGCCCTCAGAAGACTCCCAGGTGTGTGGAAAGCACAACGCTCCCACTCCTGTTCCGACTCCTGTTCCAGCTTCCTGCTCCATATCCCTGCCCCGTTCTCCCTGTGCTGCAGTCTGGGTTCAGTAGACCACCCCCCTGCCCAATTAAAAAAGACCTGTTTTGAGGTTCTTCCAGAGTATCTTCTTCTAGAATCGTGTTGTTCTCCAAATATTGTGGATTTTTTTGCTTCAGAATCAGTCTAGAGGCTTCATATGTTGTTGGTTTGAGGGGAGGTTAGAGGAGGTTACAGAGACTCCTGTCTGATCTCCGCCACCATGGCTCCACCCCCGGAAGGAAGTCCCTACATTTCCATTTTTAAAAAGTGTATATAATAATACTACATAATTGTATCCTAGCTGTCCACCTTTTCTTTTCTTCTTTGTAAGTTTTCTTTTATTATCTTCTGTTTAACTTTTTAAAATATTACGCTTTTACCCCTCCTAAGCAGAGTATCATTAAACATGTACAAATTTATAAATACAAAGGTTAAATATATTTTGAAAAATAAAGTTGAGGGGCAGATAAGTTGCGCAGTGGATATAGCACCAGCCCTGAAATCAGGAGGACCTAAGTTCAAATCTGGTCTCAGATGCTTAAAACTTCCTAGCTGTCACTAGGCAGTCACTTAACCTCAATTGCCTCAGCAAAAAATAAATTAAATTAAATTAAATTAAATTGACCTTGATTTTCATTTTCTAACTATCTTTTTAATTGAATATGTATTGAAGGTGATATGCTAGGCATAATGAAGTGAAGACATTAGGCAAGACAATAAAGGTAGGTGGGAGCCAGATTTCATAGTAAAAATTCAGCAAAGTAAAATCATATCAAATACTTGTAATCTTGGAAAAAACCCATGTTAATTCATCTTGATCACTTACTTAGACAACTAATGCTGAGTTCTTATTGTACTGTTTACAAGCTGCAGATTTCAACTTGTTCATACTTTTCCAAAATGTTAGAATTCATTCACAGTCTTTGATTAATTCTTCATCAAGAAAAAGAAAAAGAAAAAAAACAAAACAAAACATTTCCAATGTGTTAGACTCCAATGAGTTGTATTTTGTGTTATTTTATCCCATATTTCAGTGTACCAAAATCAAATTATGGATGTAATAGATACCTATTATTTCTTTTTCCTCTTATACTAGTCCTTGAGAACATTTATACTACTTCTTTCAGACAGGTAATCATTAGAATAATAGTTACATTCACATTTTGGTTGCTTAGATTTGGCATAACTCCATGTTTTTAATCCTATTCATTGGGAGAAAATTGGTGTTAGAGGAGTGAACTTTTAAAGTCATAGAATGTTTTGCATATTTCTCCATATGACATATTCTTCTTTTCAAATACGGGATTTGTTTAGTTTCCATCTGTGCTATGTATCCAGGATAATATGTGTGTACATATGTGTTGTGTGTGTGTGTGTGTTTTCAGAAATTGATTACTTTGTGATTTCAGCTCATATCATATCTACAAAGCACCTGGAATACTTTCTTTTCTACTCTCTGCCCAGCTATTTATTATCATGAGTATTCTTTAAGAATTGTTAGCAATTTCTTTAGCTATATAAACAGGGAAAAGTCAAGTAAATTTTGTCAATTTTGGTGTGTTTTTTAACCTATAAATAAACCAGGCATAAGATAACTAAAATTAAATTATATAACATTGTAGAAGAAATGATTAGTCTTGCCAAAAAGCTTTTTATTTATTTATTTATTTATTATTATTACTCCTACATGCACAGGATGGTTGAGTGAGAAGGAAAATAAGAGGAAAATTTGAATATAAACCTAAAGATGCTAAAAATATTTTAATTTTTAAAAGAATAAATTAAAAAAAACAAGAATAATACAATGTTGTAAGTACAAATTGGCTTGAAAACTCCTCGCTGACTCTGTAAACATCACTTTCCATGACAAATTGGAATCCTGAAAAAGATTAGTTAATTTCTCAACCAAGTAGGTCAGTGTACACAATAGAATTCAATTGATATCAACATTTTTGATACTCCCTACTGATGATTTTTTAAATCCAATTTACAATCTTCAGCCCAAAGATGAAAACTATTTTGCCAGGAAAAAATTTGTTTTTCCTTAATGCATTTAAAATTCCAAATATTATCATTTGGAATATTTATTTTAACTAAGTTGCCGCTTAAAATAAAATATTTATAGATAGTGACATATAATAAAGGTGGAAACAAGAAAACTGCTGAAGAATTTAAATGATTTTCTAAATCATTCTTAATGTACTATACACAATGTGCATTTTATCTCTAACTAAGCAAAAACAGAGCAAAACTGAGAAACAGAATTCTTAATGGACAAAATGTTGCATGTCCTGAGGTCTATATTTTAAATTGGCAGGCTAAGGATTCAAGACCATGGTATCACATAGCTAGTAATTTTTTTTTTTCATCCAAGGATGATAATCTTTTCAAGGGAGCTTCTCTTGTTAGAATGCTATTTCATATGGAATGTTTTGCATCTTTCCTAATTAGGACTCATATTAGTTTCAGGCTTACTAACTTACTCATGGGCCCATCTCAAGAAAAAACTACAAATTGAGTTGCAGACTTATCCTGACCAAAAAAAGCCCAAATTTAAAATACTCTCCTACTCTGAGTGACAGAAATCCATGCCCATGACATAGATGTGACAATATATCTACAAGGTAAAAATGGTACCAATCAAATGTTGCAGCTTGTTTCTGACATTTTATATAAATACCTTTTCATCAGCCAACTAGAAAGTACTTAATTTACTATTTTAAATTGACTAATAAGAGAGAAGAGGAACACACCTCCTGCATACTTTGAGAGATTAGTAGTGAATATAGCTTCAAAGTCAATAACAATGAATATCTATAAATTCCTAATATTTAACCATCATTATGACTCAAATAGAATTTGTTCCATACCTGAAATATGTTGGACTGAACTTGAGAGTATAGTATGTCTTACCTTTATTTTTATCCTCAGTTCTTAAAAGAAAATTTGGCAGATATAGACAATTAATAAAAGCTAATTGACTGCAAGAATGCCCCATCAGCCTGGAATGCTAGGCAGAAATGAAACAGTGAAGGGCTTCATATCTTGAGCTGATGAATGCATGAGAACAATAAATTTAAAATATCAATATGACAGATATATGGAGGATGAAGTAGAGAATAATTATTAGATACAAAAAACAATAAATCCCTATATATCTAAAATATTCTTAAAATTAAGAAAGAACATCTCAGTTGAAACTTATTTGTTTTAGGGAAGTACAATCAAGGTCAAGGGTCTACTCTGAGGCCAAATTTGATTTCAGCACTTTCTGATACCTGCACCAGTACTCTATGTACTGCATCACCTAACTGCCCCTGGAACTTGGTTTTTAAAATGACCAAATTGGAAAATATCAGAGAAGTGAATATTCTTTGTAATTCTAGATATTTTGTGGTAGAAGTCAGAACTTATGACAGAACTTTTAAAATATACCACTTCAAATACTGCATAAATGTCAGCACACTATTGAAACAAGTTGAAGTATGTGGATTAGTCTAATAATAATAATAATAATATGATTAGTCTCATCATAGGCTGTTATGGAATAATTAAAGGACTTGTCTTCATGTTCGACTGAACAACATATTGAAAAGATCAGTTACTGAGGATTCTATCCTGAAACCAAATCTTCTTGTCTAGGTAAGTGTTTTATTGAGGATCTTAATGCTCTATTCCTGGCAGAGGAAATCTGTTGTGATTATTGGTAGAATGAATTTGGATATTTTTTCCCATTGTCAATATATGTTCTAGTTTTCCATAAAAAGTATTGACTCTCTTATTTAGGTAACATGGGATATTTTAAAAACTCACCATACAAACATAAATAGTATTCTATCACTCTTTGAGCTATAAAATCTTTGAGCAATAAAATAACATTTTAAAGGACTAACATCTTCCTCTTCTAGTACTTGAACTGTATCATTAAGGCAAGTTAGGTTTGAAAAAGGCAAAAGTGAAGAGAGAAAATACTTCAAGCGTAGGGAACAGATAATGCAAAACGATATAAATATGGAAATGCTGGGTTTTGTATGAAGAAAAGTAAATATGTCAACATGGTTCATCTTAGTGGAGATTGTAAAGAAATCATATGTAATAAATTTGAGAAGGTAGATTACAAAGAAGTTGTGAAGAATTTTAATTACCCATTGAGTGTAAGGAGTCAAGGATGATTCTGACAGTGTGGTACTAGGTAATGGATGATAATATCCTTGACAGAGGTAGTAAAGTTTCATAGATTACACTTTCCCAAGTAGTTAAATAAAGAAGATAAGTTGATGAGTCCTCAAACTATTATAATGGAAACCTGATGTATGCTTTTGAAATATCAACCTTGTCTCTGAAGGGCATCTGGACAGAGAAAAAAGAAAGAGCTTGGGTTAAATGGAAATTTCAACTTTTGCTGCTTAAGATCGTCATAAATGTTTCTTTAAAACAAGACACATTTTAACAAAGAAATGAAATATCAACTTTAAGTGTAATTGGAGTTACTATTATAGATATATGATGCTAAAATATAAAATTAGTCTTTAGACCTACAAATCTTCTAGATATATAGACCTAAGTATCAGTTGTGACATGATTTATAATATATATTATTTTCTTATAGAGATGTTGCTTATTTGTTTTTTTCTGAATTCATAGCCCCTATTGCATATAATATTGACATATATTTAGTATATTTACTTTAAGTTATTTTCATCTTAATGGAGACTGTGAATTTAATAGAGTATAACTTATCTTTATACATGTATATTTTGTATATATCTGCATAAATATGCATTGTATAAATATAAATATATCTTTATGTGAGTACATCTAGCTTTATAAATATATATATGTATATATATAATGCATATGTATGCTTTGTGTACATGTGTACTTGCATGTATTTATGTAAAAAGAAATGTATATACACACTGGATACTTCAAAAGTCTTAGAGAAGTTTTAGCTCCAAATTATCCTAAAAATTTTTACACACAGTTTGTGTCTGTTTATTTATTTATTAAAATAAATCCCAACCTGCAATTGCCACATCTGCAATTATTCTCCCCAGGGCTGAATTGGAACTTTTCAAATCTCTGAATACCAAGAATCTCTACATAATAAAAATCCATAGGTGTCAGCTACTTGCAGGTTTGAAATGTCCTCCACAATAAGTCCCCAGTGAAACATAAAGTATTAACACAGTTGTGATATGGAAATGGGTTTGACAGTGTAAAACCTAGGTATTAAAAGTCATAAACTATACAGCACTCACCCCTAGGCTTTTCATTGCTGTCATGAAAGGATCCCTTGAATAAAAATAGTTTGAAATGAACCTCTTCTCTGTCAAGAAGAATAGATCATCTGTAACTAATGACTACTAGCCAACTGGAAATCGTTATTACATAGGCTTTCAAACTGAAACCAAGAGCTCTTTAAAATGTGCCTTTCTACTGCTTTCCAACATATCCACCACTTTTTTACACCTGAAATGCAAATATGCTAATGATGGAAACACTTTATCAAACTTGTAAATGCAAAATACTTTTTGTAAGGTTTTGGGAAGAATAACTTGGCATCCTTTAATAACTGAGGAAATAAAATTGAGTCCATCTGTGAGCATTTTCCCAGAACTATTGATGGGTCATTTTTTTTCTTTTTTCCCTCTAGGCCCCTTGTGATTTAATGAAATATTCCCAAAGTTTTGCTGAGTCATTTACAGAAATATTAACACTGCTTCATTCTAATAGCTAGAGCAGAAAACTAGGAATGAAGAGACTTTTTTTTCTCTCCACATCCAAATTTCACTATTGAATTTTAAGGTCAATTTAATCCCTCAACACTCAATCCTTAACAGCTTCTCCATATGCTAGAAGCCAACTCTAGGGTCATTTCTATGTAATGACTCTTTCTCCACTTCTATAGGTCTGAATAATATTCCTGTACTGAGAAAACTGCTCCTGAAAAATCTGCAGCTGCAGGTGCCTCCATTCAGTACTGCCCTAAAGACACTAGATACGCCTGAATGGAAAGTGGTACAGTCTCACTATAATTATAATCCCTAGAGATGGGGGGAAAGGAAGATGGGAACAGGACATCTAATAGCATTAATTACAGGGGATGGGGAGTTCATTTTTCCAATAAAGTTCAGTCCAAAAAGTATTTTAATTTGATGCTTCGATATCAGAAATTGAGCCATGCTAAAATATTAAGGCATATGACAATAATTCAATAATTTTTGTCAAATAAAAAAGTGGAAGTAAAAATATTTTGATAAATAGGGAGGGCTAAAACAGCAGGATTCTTTTCCAAGACACCTAATGCATTTATGATAAATCTAGTATTAGAACTCAGATCCCCTCTCAATTCACTTTGCAGTCCACCATTCCATATATGTTATTAACAATTCCATTTTCTGACATTATTTGGAATGTGTGAGTACATTTATAAAAAAAAATTCAATAAGTAATGAATATATGTATATAGACTAGCATGAAAATAAATGGAAAGTTATAATGCTTTAGAAAAGGAAGTTGAAATTCCAGTAGACATGGGATGGAAAATGCCATCTACATCCAGCAAGAGAATTGTGAAGATTGAATGTGGATCAAAACATACTATTTTCAACTTTTTGTTTGTTCACCTGTTTTTTTTTTCCTTTCATTCTGATTTTTCTTTGACAAAATGACTAACATGGAAATATGTTTAAAATGACTGTACATGTTTAAATTGCTTCTGTCTTGGAGAGCGGATAGGTAATAGAGAAAAGGAGAAAAAATATGGAGCTCAGAATCTTTTAAAAATGAATATAGAAAATTATCTTTACATGTAATTAGAAAAATAAAATACTATTGAATTATAATGCATTTAGATTTTTTGTTAACTTTCTTTTCTAATCTTATCTGTTGATTTTTCTCAAAGCTAAAACATTTTTTTAATTTTATGTAATAAAAATCATCCTTAAAAAAACAAGGAAATAAAGAAAGCTGAGAGCAGCGGAGCCAAGATGGCGAACTGCAAATAGCATTCTTGGTGAGCTCCTGAGACCTTCCCTTAGACCCAAACAAATTGAGCCTCTGAACTGGTTCTGGAGTGAGGGGTCCACCAAACACTTGGACTACAAGGCACTTCTATAAAGAATCTACTTTGAAAGAACTCTGGAGAAGGTCGGTTTTAGATGGGCAGGGGATCGAGGAACTCACAGCACTCAGACTCCAGCATAGCCGGGGTGCAAGTCTGCGGCTGGGATGGAGCAGAGGATTTTAGTCTGCCAGGAAGTCCCGGGAGACTTTTGGGCCACTTTGCTCGGCATGTGGGCAGGTGGTTTGGTAGATCTGCCTTTGAGAAAGGGTAGATTAAGAGCAGCTGAAAGTGTGGTCCTAGTGTGGATGTAGCCAACCAGCTCCGCTCCGGAAGTCAATCTGGCAAACTGCCCTAGGGCAAATTGAAATGGCAGCAGAATTCCCTGCTGGTGACTGATACCTCAGCTCAAAAACATGAGCAAGAAGCAGAAGAGAGGATCTCTAGGGGCGGAGCCAAGATGGCAGAATGAAAACGTGACTCTCTGCATCCTCCTCTGATCTTCTCTCAAATTAACAATAAAATAAGCCTCTGAACTGATCTTCAAGTCAATGAATTCAAAAATACTTGGACACTGCTTGCAGATATCTCTGAAGAATTTCATATCAGGTTTGTTTAACTTGTACAGAGGGATAAACAGTAGACTCCTTGCAGGCCAGAAGTGAGGGTGGGACTCAGCTCATCCTGGCAGAAACTCCAAACTTCAAACTCCAAATATCTGGAGTTTATCTGAGGCACTCGAGACACTGTGCCCTGATTGGGGGCAGGTGTACTGGCAGACTTGCCTTGTTTAAGGAGTAATTCAGACTTAGTGCTAACCCCACCGCCCCAGCACCTTAAATTAATTTGCCGAATTCCCCCAGGGCAAAGAACTTCAGCCACCATTTTTCCAAGCCTTAAAAAGACATCCATGCTGTCTAAAAAAAATGAAGAAGCAAAAGAGAGCTCTCACCATAGACAGCTTCTATTGAGATAAAGAAGGGCTGACCCCAGATCCTGAGGTTCCTTTAGATAAAAATCAAAAAAAAAAAAATATAGTTTGAAAGAAAGTTATTAAGGACCATCACTGGTTCCTTTTTCAAAAGGTCTTTCTGGAAGATTGCATACAGAATCTCAAAAGAGAGGTGGAGGATAAATGGGAAAATAAACTGAAATCAGTGCAAGAAGCCCTCCAAAAGAGATATGATAAAGACACCAATTTATTGAAAAATAAACTTATTGAAGTGGAAAAAGACTGCAATGAACAAATTGGCCAGTTACAAAAGGAGCTTAAAAAGGTAACTGAAGAAAACAACACTTTAAAAATAAGAATTAAACAAATGCAAGTGAATGACTCAATAAGACTTCAAGAATCAAACAAAAACAAAAAAATGAAAAATTAGAAGAAAATATTAAATATCTCCTAGGAAAAACAACTGACTTGGAAAATAGATCTAGGAGAGACAATCTAAGGATTATTGGACTTCCTGAAAATCATGATGAAAAAAAAAAGAATCTAAACACTATCTTCCAGGAAATCCTGAAAGAAAACTGCCCTCAGATTGTAGAATCAGAAGGCAAAATCACCTTTGAAAGAATTCACTGATCACCTCCTGAAAAAGACCCCAAATTCAGACCCCAAGGAATATCGTGGCTAAATTTCAGGACTATAGAACCAAGGAAAAGATTCTGCTAGCAGCTAGAAAGAAACAATTCAAATACCGAGGATCAGTAATTATAATCACACAGGATTTGTCAGCCTCCACATTGAAGGATCGAAGGGCCTGGAAAAAGATATTCTGAAAGGCAAAAGAACTTGGATTACAGTGAAGAATAACCTATCCAGCTAGAATGAGCATGACCTTCAGGGAAGAAGATGGTCATTCAGAGATATAGGTGAATTTCACTTATTTCTAATGAAAAGATCAGATGTGAACAAAAAATTTGACCTCCAAACACAGAACTCAAGAGAAGCATAAAAAGGTAAAAAGGAAAGGACTCTTGAGAACTTTATTTCTACTATGGGGATACTTAAAGTTTGAGGGTATAATTAATTAGATATTACTTTGATAATATGAAAAAGAAAAGTAGAGGGGGAAAGGTTGTCATACTGGGGAAAAGAGGGAAAAAGTGGTAAAATAAGATCTATAAAAAGGGAGGTAAAAACAAGGTAAAATCTCTTGAAGATGCAAAGAAAACCTAATATAATTGAGAGAAAGAAGGGAGGGAGATGAGCATTGTGTAAATCTTACTCTCATCAGGTTGGGCTCTAAAAGTGTATATCAGACACTTGATTTCACATAGAAACTTGTCTGTTGCTAGAGGGAAGTGGGAGGGAAAGGAGGAAAAGTAAGGGACAAACTAATAGAAGGGAAAATAGAAGAATCAGGGCAAAGGAATAAAAAAGGGGTAGGGGATCTAAAGGGTGGTGGATTGTTTCCAGGAGGGGGTCATCAAAACAAAGTACTGAGGAGGGGGGAAGTGAGAAAGGGGAAAGGAAAGGTAAAAACATAACTTGTTTAAATAAGATGGCAGGAAATAAAGAATTAGTTATTCTAACTGTGAATGTGAATGGGATGAACTCTCCCATAAAGCAAAAGCAGATAGCAGACTGGATTAAAAACCAGAATCTCACAATGTGTTGTCTACAAGAAACACATCTAAAACATAGTGACACATGGAGGATGAAGGTAAAAGGCTGGAGCAGAACCTATTATGCTTCAGGTGAACAACAAAAAAAAAAGAAGCAGAAGAGAGCTCTCACCATAGACAGCTTCTACAGAGAGAAAGTAGGGCAGACCCCAGATTCTGAGGTTCTGAAAACAATCCCAGATGAAGCCACAAAAGTGGACATGAACTGGTCTCCTTTTCAGAAGGCTTTCCTGGAAGATTGCATAAAGAATATCAAAAGAGAGCTAGAAGAAGAATGGGGAAATAAATTGAGATCAGTGCAAGAAGAAAATATCGCCCTGCAACAGAGATGTGAAAAAATCAAAAACAAGACTGGTGAATTGCAAAATGACAACAATTCACTGAAAAACAAAATTGGTGAATTGTAAAAAGTTACCAAATCACAAGAAAATAAAAATAGTGAATTGGTAAAAGACAACAAGTCACGGAAAAATAAAATTAGTGAATTGGAAAAAAAAAAACAATTCACTGAAAAATAAATTTGGCAAAATGGAAAAAGAATTCAATGAACCAAAAAATTCAATTGGCCAGTTACAAAAGGAGCTAAAAAAAAGATAACTGAAGGAAATAATACCCTAAAAAATAAAATTGAACAAATATAAATGAATGACTCAATAAGACTTCAAGAATCAGCCAAACAAAAACAAAAACAATGAAAAAAATAGAAGAAAATATGAAATATCTCCTAGGAAAAACAACTGACTTGGAAAACAAATTCAAGAGAGACAATGTAAGGATTATTGGACTCCCTGAAAGCCACGATGAAAAAAAGAACCTTGATGCTATCTTCCAGGAAATCATGAAGGAGAATTGCTCTGATGTTTTAGAATCAGAAGGCAAAATTTTCATTGAAAGAATTCACCAATCACCTCCTGAAAGAGACCTCAAAATTAAAACCCCAAGTAATATCATGGCCAAATTTCAGGACTATTGCACCAAGGAAAAGATATTGCAAGCAGCTAGAAAAAAAAAAAAAACAGTTCAAATACCAAGGAACTGTCATTAGAATTACACAAGATCTGTTAGCTTCCACATTAAAGGATTGAAGGGCCTGGAATCAGATATTCCGAAAAGGCAAAAGAACTTGGATTACAGCCAAGAATAAGCTATCCAGCTGGAATGAGCATTATCTTCCAGGGAAGAAAATGGTCATTCAATGATACAGGAAAATTTCACCTATTTCTAATGAAAAGACCAGATCTGAACAAAAAATTTGACCTCCAAACACAGAACTCTAGAGAAGCATAAAAAGGTAAAAAGGAAAGAACTCTCGAGAACTATATCTCTACTAGAGGTATTCTTAAAGAATGGGGGTATAATTTGATTGTACTTTGATAATAATGGAAAAGAAATTAGAGGTGGAAGGGATATCATACTGTAAAAAAAGGGGGTAAGCAGGTAAAATAAAATTTTTTTTAAAAAGGAGGTAAAATAAGGCAAAGTCTCATGAAGAGACATAGAAAATCTAATATAATTGAGGGAAAGAAGGGAGTGTGATGAGTATTGTGTAAATCTTACTCTCATTAGAATGGGTTCTAAAAGAGTATATCAGACACATTTGGTTTCAAAGAAAAATTTGGCACTCCTTATAGGGAAGTAGGAGGGAAAGGAGGAAAAGAAAGGGATAAACTAATAGAAGGATTAGAAGAAAGGTTTAAAAAAGAGGGAGGGTTCTAAAGGGGTGAGGACTGTTAGAGGGAGGTGGTCATCAAAAACAAAATACTGGGGAGGGGGGAAGGGAGTAAGGG
>JAJPUD010030264.1:0-13285 GCA_023553655.1 Myrmecobius fasciatus
TTTACAAAAACCTATAGAGAAGAAAGTATCAAGAATAAGAGATACAAATTCTGTAGTTCAATACTAAAAAAAATAATTGAGAAGACTATTAGACTAAGTGATCTAGTAGATCTAATAGACTAAAAGATCGTTGATAATTTTGCAGAGAGCAGTTTTAAGTAAATGATAAGATTCGAACCAGACTGTCTAAGGTTTAGAAGAAATGAGAAAAAAGAGAAGCTTTTTTGTGGTTTATTCATGGACTTTATCCAGGAAATAGTGGAAAGGATAGGATAATAATATGTGGGGATTAAGGATTTAATTTTTTTGGATTAGGGAATCGGGTTTATTTGCTGGCAATGTAACATTTGTCTATAGTCCTGATATATACCAAGTCAGTCCTCAATTTCTGGAAATTCAGTGATTCTATCTGAATATTTTATGGAGATGGAGCTGATTTGGGCTGATATGTTAGTTTTCCATTTTTTATCCTTCAATTTGGAAATCTCTGGACTGTTTTTTTTCTACCTAAAATGAAGGAAAAATTAAATTTGTGCAATTTTTCTAAACATATTTCCATATTTGTCATGCTGGACAAGAAAATAATATTATAAGGGGAAAACACAAGGAAGAAAAAAAATAAGCAAACAACAAAAAAGTAAAAATACTGTGTTTTAATCCACATTCCATCTCCATATACAGATGACACTTTCCATCGCAAGTTTATTAGTAGTAGTCCAATATATGTTAAACATGTTAGAAATATATGTTAAAACCAATGTATGGATACATATTTATACAATTATCATGCTGCACAAACTGTTAACATACTTATTCAGTGCCATACCAATCAAACTCCTCAAAAAATTACTTTAAATAGTTAGAAAAACATAATAACAAAGTTCATCTGGAAGAACAAATAGTCAAGAATTCCAAGGGAATTAATTTAAAAAATGCAAATGAATGTGTCTAGCTGTACAGACCTAAAACCATATTTTAAAACAGCAGTTATTAAAACCTAAGAAATAGAGTAGTCGATCAGTAGAACAGATTAGGTTCACAGAACAAAATAATCAATGATTATAGTAATCTAGTATTTGAAAAACCGAAAGAACTCATCTTTGGAGGTAATTACTCACTACTTGACAAAAACTGTTGGGAGAACTGGAAATTAATACGGCAAAAAGTAGGCATTGACCCACACCTAACACCTTATACTAAGATAAGGTCAAAATGGCATCATGTTTGCTTTCCTTCTCAGTTTTTTTTTCCTTCTATATCCAATTTTTGTTATGCAGCAAGATAACTATATACATATGTATACATATATTGGATTTGCCATGTATTTTAACATAGTTAACATGTATTGGATTACCTGCCAGCTAGGGGAGATAGGGGGGGAAGGAAGGAAAAATTTGGAACAGAAAGTTTTATAAGAGCAAGTATGAAGCTATTTAAAAATATATATGCACATGCATGTGATCATGCAAAGAGATAAAATGAGTGTCAACAAGAACCATCAATGATAAACAGAGGAAGGGAAATACTTTTGACTAAGGTTTTTGGGGAGCAAGAACTGGAATGGGGTTAGAAGACAAGAATATGTGTCCAAGACATGTCACAGTCAGAAAAAAGTATTATATTTGGAGATAGAAAATCTGGCTTCAGATCCTGAATGTACCATTTATTCCTTATGTAGTCTTAAGAGATCCACTAAACTCTACTAAATCTCAGATTTTTCATCTATAAAAGGAGGTATTGGGGCAAACAGTACCTGATATAATTTATAATTTTGAATCCTATTTATTATATCTGGACTATAGCAAGATTTCTTATGAAGTCATTTGTAGTATCTTTGTGGATAAGATAGAGAAATAGAACTAACTGATATTATATATAATTAGATGAGTTCAGAACTAATTGGAGAACCCTACATAGATACTGGTGATTAATGAATTGCTGTCAATCTGGAGGGAGGCAGGGCAAGCCACAGGACTCTGACCTTTACCCATTTTTCTTTATAATTTTTATGAATGATGTGCATGAAGACATAGAGGGAACATTTATTAAATTAGCAGATGGCATAAAGCAGGGAGGGGGAATTAACACTTTAAATGGCAGATCAGGGATTTCCAAAGAACTCAACAGATGGGAAAAAAGAGCCTGAATCTAAGTTGAAATTCAATAGGTCTAAACTAACTGTTGGGATACACAACAATCATCTTTCCTACTTGGTGGAGAATGAAGTTGGTGATTACATAAGCTCAGAAATTCTGAATTGTAGTAGGGCTAAATAAAGCCTATTGGATATTGGTAGTAACTGACACTAACATAGCAAGCCCCCAACATCATGAGGCCAGTGGAATATTAAGCAGAAAGGGAAATTAAATTTGGAAATGGAGCAGATTATTATTGCTATGTAAAGTTGATATAGGGTCTAAAAGTGGCTATTATATTTCTATTAGGAATAATATGAGAAATCTGAATGTGTGTGAATATGTGTAAAGAAGTAAGGAATTGTATGTAAATACAAATAAAATATGGTATAAAGGTAAATATTATTTAAAATGAGGAAAACTCAAGAAGTATAAATGCAGTCATGTACTTTGCTTTAACAAAATCAGCCACATAAATACAAGGAGAAAGAGGCATTAGAAAATAGCAGTTCATGGGTAATTATAAGGTTTTGGATAATTGTTAACTCAATACAGGCCAGCAGTATGATACTTTCATACTGGAGTTTAGTAAGGTTAATTGACTTTTCTATATCTGTTTTTTAGTCATTACATTCTTGTCCAATCCTTTATGACCCCATTTGGGGTTTTCTTGGTAAAGATATTGGAGTGGTTTGCCATGTTCTTTTATAGTTTATTTTACAGAGGAAGAAATGGATATAATATACATAGTATCTATATTGCAAAGGGTTAACATGAGAACAAAATTAGGGATATATAAGGCAATTCAAAAAATACACATTTTTTAAAAAAAATTTATTAAAGCTTTTCATTTGTATAACATATGTATGGGTAGTTTCTCAGTATTGATCTTTACAAAGCTTTCCGTTCCAAATTTTACCCCCAGTTCCCACTCCTCCCCTACATGGCAGGAAGTCCATTACATGTTAATAATGATAAAATATTTGACAAGTTGTTGTGCAAGAAAAATCCTATCTACAAGAAAAAAAAATCTGAGAAAGGAAACACAAGCAAACATCAATAAAGAGCATGAAAATGTTATGTTGTGGTCCACATTTCATATCCCTCTCTCTGGGTGTATATGGCTTTCTTCACTGAACAATTGGAAGTGGTTTGAAGCATTTCATTATTGAAGAGAGTCATGTCCATCAGAATTGATCGTCACATAGTACTGTTGTTGCCGTGTATAATGATCTCCTGGTTCTGCTCGTTTCACTCAGCATCAGTTCATGCAAGTCTCCCCAGGCCTCTCTGAAATCATCCTGCTTGTCGTTTCTTACAGAACAATAATATTCCATAACATTCATATACCATAATTTATTCAGCCACTCTCCAATTGATGGGCATCCATTCAGTTTCCAGTTTCTTGCCACTACAAAAAGGGCTGCCACAAACATTCTTGCACATGCGGGTCCCTTTCCCTCCTCTAAGATCTCTTTGGGATATGAACCCAATAGAAACACTACTGGGTCAAAGGATATGCACAGTTTGATGACTTTTTGAGCATAGTTCCAGATTGCATTCCAGAATGGTTGGATCCGTTCACAGCTCCACCAACAATGAAAAAATACACATTTCTACAAACATTTCCTATAATTATTATTATCACAAAGTAGTTTCACCACAACAATCTGTATGAACGGAGTTGTACAAACATTATTTCCATTTTACATATTATAAATCTGAGATACAGAAGAGTTAAATGAATTGTTGAGTTACATAAATAGTAAGAAGCATTGAGAGGAATTGAAAACAAGCCTTCTAACTTCAAGTCCACTGCCATTTCTACCAGGCCATAGAGTGCTCTGAGATCTTTTCCAGTTCTAATAGCCTATAATTGTATTTGTGTAGATGTTTCTATCTATTTTATATATCTTTTTTAAATCTATCTTATCCATATATTTAATTTACCTATTCAATTTATCTATCTAAGTATGCATCTACCTAATCTATGTATATAACTATTCCTCCTGTCTGTCTGTCTCTCTTATCTTTCTTTCCTGTCTATGTATCAGCCTGCGAATCTCTCTATTCTGGAAAAGTCTTCCAAGTGCAATTCCAAATGATATATTGGGAATTTTCTGTGCTTTGTTTTTCTACTTGCCATCTTTATTGAACTCTGCTTCCATCACCTTCAATTTATTCAAGTCCTGGGTCCCCTTTCTTACTTTCTGAAACAATAAAGTAATAGGAATTAATAATTTTTTTTCTTATGTATGTTAAATTCAATACATGCATTGCCTCCGGTTCCTCATCTGTATAATGCGGATAATAAACCTATCTCCAAGAGTTGTTTTGAGAACCAAATGAGACAATGATTATAAAGTGCACAGTAGGCAGCTATGTGGTACAGTGAATAGCTTAATATGCCTCAATCAGAAATACTTAGGTTCAAATCTGCTCTCAGACACTTAATAGCTGTGTGACTTGGCCAAATCACTTCAACCTGTTTGCCTTGGTTTCCCCTTCAGTAAAATGATTTGGATCAGAAAATGACAAACTACTTTGATAAGAAAACACCAAAAAAAAATACAATGAGGAATTGGACATGACTAAAAATGACACAGCAACAATAACTTTAATACAGTGTTTGGTACTTAGTAAGCACTATATAAAAGTGAGGTATTTGTCATTATCATTATTATTATTACTTCCATGTCCTATATTTAGAATGGGGATGTTATATTTACTCTCTATTTTGGATGGTGATTTGAATTTTAAATTAGACAAAAACAGCTTTAGGGATAGCTGTATGGCATATGTTTGCTGATTCTTGAACTACCAAGGCATTGATTTCCCTGCTACTGGTCAGTTCAAAAATGAATATATTTAAGGTTTTTACTAATAAGTGCTTCTTTATGTGTGCTTTGCAAAACATTTTTACATATGCTCTCTCATTGTATGCTCGCTGTAATCTAAGCATTCATTTCCCCATGTTACAGATAGGGTGACTGAAATTTGGAAAGCTCAACCATTGTTGAAGGTCACGCAATTAATAAGTTGTAGAAGAGGGCCTGAAAACCAGATGCTTGAAATCAAATTCCATGTGTTTTTTTCTCAATTTAAATGAGATTATGAGGAAACCAGGAAGACATTAGAGAGGGAATGTGAAATACAAATGACGGTGGAAAACAGTCCATAATGGGGCATTTGGTGGAGCTAAAAGCAAACTGACTACCTCCCAATTTTGTCTAAATTGGGTACCAAGCTGAAATCCTAATGATAAAGTAGTATTAATGGACTTATCCATTATAATTCAATCCAATTGTCAGATACCACTTGGTTCCAAAGGAAAGAGCTATCTATTTTAGTGAGAGGACCTATATTGGAATCCTTGCTTTGTGTCCTGTGTCATTTTGGAAAAAGGTGTTTAACCTCTCTTGTTCTCAGTTGCTTTAGGTATAAAATTAAGAATAAGATTAGATCACTTTAAGAGCTTTGCCATCTTTAATTCTACAATATTTTTGAGTTTATGTTCTCAAATCTCCTCTAGTTCAATCCATCTCCTCTAGTTCAATCCATCTCCTGTGAAGTACCAAACATTCATTGCAAGGAACCCAAATCATGAAGTGGATGGATGGTACAAACCACAGTATGATATGGCCAATGCCCTGGGAACTCAATTTGTTCGGGGAAATAAACAAAAATACAACCCAATGACTTTTTAGGCTAGATTGATTACTCTAGCAGTATGGCCAAACTCATTGCCCAGCAGGCCTGCTTTCTGGAGTGAAGTAGGTATTAGTTTATGGAGGACAATTTCCCAAGATATAAGTAATTTCTAATTTATCTGCTTTGAATTTCTGTGACTTGATCTTGTATTTTATGAAGTTCACTCCTAGCCTGAGAAGTCTGCCTCAAAAATAAACTCTCAATTTATGAAAAGAGATGATAAGAGCAAGAGCCAGGGCAGATCAGGGAGATTCATTCAGTGTGTGGCCCATATATACAACGGTCAGCTTACTGAGGCTGGGAGCAGCACTAGCACCATCTGCTCCAGCTGACCCACTAATTTGCCAGACTTTTCTTGTCAGCACCAAAATTGCTCCCTATTGGAACTGTTGGAGGCATCTCTTGTTGCAATTATGGCTAAGGAACAGGTGGTGATTTCTTGAGACAGTAAAGCATTTAACTCATGCTTTGCTGGGTGAAATGAGAGCATCTCAAAATTCTGTGATACAGATTGGATTTTTTTGGTAAGTTCTCAAACTATTAGAAAAACATAACTATTTTATTTTGGTCTTACTGTTAAAATAATTGATCATTGACAAAGGAAACAGTGTAATAAACAGTGTAATGGAAAAAAAAAAGCAGCAACAAAAGATAGATAACTAACATCTGGGACTTAGTTATGGTTCTGCTCCTTGCTTCCTTGGAGAATTTGATTTACCTCTTTGACCCTGTTTCCTTACTAGTAATGATCGTAGTTAGGGCACCACCTCCATTTCATCATTCCAGTATTGCTAAGCAGGACAGGTGACCTCTGATATATAAAGGTATTGTTTGAAGGCAGGTAGGAGTCAGGATAGAGCTGGATTTAAATTTGTCTTAGACACTTATGGGCTATGATTTTGAGCAGGTCATTTAGCTTTTGTTTTTCAGTTTACTCACCTATAAAATGGGGATAACGATAACACCTCCCTCCTAAGATCACTGTGAGAATCAAATGAAGTAATTTTGTACAGACACCTGGAACAGAGTAAATATTATATATATTTGAGTTTAATATTCTATTTTCCTATAGTTCAGGAATACTAAGCTGAAAATTCCTTCAAATGATTCATGTTTTGGTGAGTGATATTAATTCCTCCATAGTTTCAGATAATTTCTATATAGTTTAATAGATGGATTCATGAGTTACTAGGGCAAAAAACAAACAAAAACAAAAACAAGCAGTGAGTCACCAATTTTCTGTGGTGAGTCTTCTCAATGTATCTAGGCTTGCTCAGGGATGACAGAAACTGGGCTTATTTCCCAGATTTTTCATTTTGGCAGGATGCACCAGAGCTTCTATGCCACTACCATTACGTTTGACAACACAACATCTCCTCAATGCCAGGATGAGAAATAGGATTTTATTGGGTATGAAAATGAATAAAACACAGCCTTTGCTCTCAAGAAACTAGAAATAGAGATACAACAAATTCAAGAAATAACTGCTGTAATTTAGAAGAGAGGCAATTGTGGAGTCAATAGTGAGTGATCTTTAGAATCATGGAGAAACAGGTTCAAGTCATACTACAAGATGATCTATAATCTGTGTGAGCCTTGGTAAGGGTTTTAATATCTCAGTGCCCCAGGTAACTACCTAACTGAGGTAAAGATGGTGATTTGAATTGCTAGTGAAAGTTCTTACCTAGTAAATCTCTAAACTTAGAAAATCACAAAGGAAGTAAAAATGAAAAAAATAGAGCTCCTTTCGAGATATAAGATAAATCAAGAAACATATGTCAAGGGTCTATTATGCATCAGGCATTGTCCTAAGCACTGAACATGCAAAGACAAAAGTTAAAGTCTCTGTCCTTGGGAGGCTTTTAGAAAAAATTAGAAGGAAAGATAAGCTAGAAAATAAAGGGCATTGTGCAACCTAAATATCTGCTTAAGTCTAATGCTCAATGAAAAACAATGGGATGATGCTTAATTCTTTTAGGGCTCTAGAACACTACTGAGTAACTTTGTTCATTTGATGATATCCTATGATGTGGCACATTGATCCCTGTGACACTTTCCATCTGAATACCCAAATCATTTGGGATATAGTACTTGGGCATATTACTCTTAGTTTACCTCTTCATAATTTACAAAGCTTAAAAAAAACTAACTCTACTTAAGTGCACAGGTTCCACACATAACTATTTGAATGTCAAGTGCACCCTTCTGCCAACCATTCTCACTTACAGTTGGTTAACCAGCAGAGAGATTCCTTTCAGTCAAGCAGCATCAGAAGAGGAAATTTGGCAAGATGGCATCTCTTGGCTGATGATTAAGGTAACTGATCTGTAAAAAGCCTGAGCGATTGTACGTCTCCTGGTTCGCTGAAAAGCCATATTGTTTGAGTCAGTGTGATACCCCCTGGCTGAAGCTGGCAGATCAGAAGAAGGAACAAAAGCACTCACCAGGGATGCCCTGGGCTTGCTCACAGGCAAAGCTCTGTTTTTTGACAATGCTGACTGTCACAGTCAGAGAAGGGACCAGGACTAAGGGAAGGTTCAGAGGGAAATGAGAGAAGCGAAGAACAATCACCTAAAATTGTGGGGATGCTAGCTTAGGTAAACACACAGATGTCATCAAATAAGTGGAAGATGCTGAGAAGAAAGCAAAAAATAGCACATGCCTGAAAACGAGACGCTATTCACTATACCAACTAGAGGCAAAGCCCATATAATAGAGTACTGGTCCAGGTTATTTTCCAAAAGCAACACTATTATATCACCACCAGTTTCCTGAAAGATTTGTCTGATTACTTAGTATTCTCTTAATTCTATAGAATTAATTGCCTCTTTTAAGATGATTACTCCTCTGTCTTTTCTCTTTCTTTTCCCCACTTTCCTTCCCTGACTCTCTTTCTCTTTCCCTCTCCATATCTCTGTCTCTGTCTTTGTCTTTCACTTGCTGTCTGTTTCTCTCTTTCTTTGTCTCTGTGTCTCAATCTGTCCTGTTTCTGTCTGTTTCTCAGTCTCTGTCTCTATTTCTATCTCTGTGTCTCTCTTCTTTTCCCATATATATATATATATATACATATATATATATATGTATATATATATATATATATGCAGACAGAGAGAGATAGGCAGAAAGAGAGAGAGAGAGAGAGAGAATTTCTAAGGCACCAGGCTTGCCACAGGATTTTTATTGCTTAGCATCAGTAAATCTTTGCAATATTTGAAACATTTCCCCCAAAATTTTCAGCAGTAGATGGTTGATGTATTTTGTTAATCTGATTTTGTACCTGAAAAAAAACTGAGGTAGAAAATTTATTTGATATTTTAGAGGTGACTTTGTTATAACTCTAGATAGATTCTAGCTTTAAAATTATGACCTGATACCCTGCCATTCAAAAGGGCAATTTCAATAGACATCTGTTACTTTAAAGAAGAGCTATGACAAACTTGAATGTGGTATTCTCTGAAGTGGAATCCATTTGATAAAACTCCTAAACTAACTTAGCTTGCATATAAATATATACTTTTAAAAGAATTATATCTTAAGAATTCAGCACCTGTCCAACCAAATGATTATTTTGAAAATATAGGCCAGAATTCATCCATTAAGGTATTGAAAGTTAAAATATTTTTTTCTACACTTCTTGTTTTACATTTTTGGAATGGATTTGTATTATTGAAGAGACATTTTCACATATTTGTCAGAGAGCTGGATTTGGAGGCAGTAACACCCTGGTTAGCATGTAGTACTTCCTAGCACAATATAGGTACAGAAAAGTGATTTAAGTTTTAGATGCCTCAATTTCTTCATCTGTAAACCTATTCCACTGAGATTGTTAAAAGGCTCAAATTAAATACTAATACATGTAAACTGCTTTACAAATTTAAAGTTTCATTTTTTTATTAAAGCTTTTTATTTATATAACATATATATGGGTAGTTCTACAGCATTGATCTTTACAAAGCTTTCCATTACAAATTTTACCCCCAGTCCCCTCCCCTCCCCTAGATGGCAGGAAGTCCACTACATGTTAATAATGTTGAAATGCTTGACAAGTTATGCAAGAAAAATCCTATCTACAAGAAAAAAAAAAAGAAAATCAGAGAAAGGCAACACAATGCAAGCAAATGTCAATAGAGATCATGAAAATGTTACGGTGTGGTCCATATTTCATATCCCTCTCTCTGGGTGTATATGGTTTTCTTCAGTGAACAATTGGAACTGGTTTGAGACAATTCTTTGTTGCAGAGAGCCATGTCCATCAGAATTGATCATCATGTAATACTGTTGTTGCTGTGTATGATCATCTCCTGGTTCTGCTCGTTTCACTCAGCATCAGTTCATGCAAGTCTCTCCAGGCCTCTCTGAAATTGTCCCGCTGGTCGTTTCTTACAGAAGAATAATATTCCATAATATTCATATACCATAATTTATTCAGCCACTCTCCAATTGATGGGCATCCCTTCAGTTTCCAGTTTCTAGCCACTACAAAAAGGGCTGCCACAAACATTCTTGCACAGGTGGGTCCCTTTCCCTCCTCTAAGATCTCTTTGGGATATGGACCCAGTAGAAACACTGCTGGGTCAAAGGGTATGCACAGTTTGACAACTTTTTGAGCATAGCTCCAAATTGCTCTCCAGAATGGTTGGATCCGTTCACAGTTCCACCAACAATGTATTAGTGTCCCAGTTTTCCCACATCCCCTCCAACTTTCATCTCATATTTTTATAAACACATAATCAGTATATTGAATTAAAGATATCTGTCCTTAAATTATGAAAGATGTAGACTGAAATCCCATTTTTGAGACTTACTAGCTATGAAATCCTGAGATAAGAGACATTTAAGCTAAGCAATGATCTTGGATTAAAAATTATTGATTTCAACCAGCAGAGAGTTTACATATTGAAAGTTCTTTTTTTAAATGATATTTTAAGTCCAGACTTAATAAATATGTAAAATTGTTTTTCCCTTTTAAATAAAAAATACTTTTTATAAATGAGAAAATTCTAAATCCAGAAACAAATTTATAATGGAAACCTTGATGTTTAGATAGTTCAACTTTTCCAGAAGAGGAATCTTTATTGTATGAGGGAACCTGAAGATCATGGATAATTGTTTTTATCATATCAATAGATATAAATAGATTGATAAATAGATATATAGATGGATAGACAACACATGAATGTGTTATATAGATATCAACTTGAAGATAAGCTATCACACATATCACATATATCAAACACACACACATACACACATATACATATATTATATATGTATACACACATATATATATAATATTACATATACACACATATATATATACACATATATGTGTATATATATGTGTGTGTATATATATACATATATATATACATATATACATATACATACATATATATATATATATATATATGTAATATATGGAATCTGTATAGCACATTGACTTGCCCAGACCTACTTCTGGAAACAAGGGACATGGATTCAAATCTTGGCACCAATAGCTACTATTTGTATAAACTTGGTAGTTACTTAACTCTCTCGGTATCCTCATTTGATAAATAAGATTTGTTCTACATCATAAAACCATAGACTTAGCATTGAAAAGGACCATAGAGAATATATCAATCATCTCATTTTATACATAAGTAAACCAAGGCTCATAAAGATTACGGGATTTACTTGGGTCACACAGCTAGTAAATATCTAAGGTAGGATTTGAATTCAAGTGTTTCTAACTTTTATTCAGTTTTTCTCCCTTAATTTCTAAGGATGCTTTGTACTTTAAAATAGCATTTAAATACATATTTTGAACAAATTGTATTATTGGAGAAGAGATACTAAGTTTCTTTTTTAAAATATTGTTCTTTTCAAAAGAGTTTAGAAAGTGTTGATACTTGGACAGGTAGGTGGAGCAGTGGATAGAACACCAACCCTGAAGTAGGGAGGATCTGGGTAAAAATCTGGCCTTAGACAGTTAACACTTCCTAGCTGTGTGGCATGGGGCGAATCACTTAACCCTAATTGCCTAGAAAAAAAATAAAACAAAAAATAAAAAAAAAAGTTTTGATACTCTTCAATTTTCATTAAAAGGGCATTTATTAAAGCTGTATTTCTTGGAGCTGGGAGATGACGGAAGGAAGTAAGAGATATGTGAAGTTGAGGGCAGTCAGTAAGAATGCTCAAGAATGATTACATCCATTCAAAACCATCACTGGGCTTAACTAATAAAATGTATTTTTTTTTTTTTGCTTTTGATGGACTGGTGTTGCAAAATTTTACTGTGTTTAATATGAGGGAAAAAATAACCTCTGAAAAGCTTTCTTCCCAATGGAACTCTTCTAGTTTGCCTTTCAAATAGCTATATGAACCTGTTCCTGGAAAAAAAATCAATTCAGCAAACAGTTATTACAATGTCTGCTATGTTCAAGGCAGTGTTAGATACCAGAAATATAATGATTAAAAACAAAGGCAAAACCTCTGCTTGAAAGTGCTTGCATTAAATTTTAGATGTTATCAAGCCATAGACAGTCCTTGGTTTCCATTAAAATAACGTTGAAAAGTCAGCACCAGAGCTGGATACTAGAGTACAAAACCTTGGAAACACAACCGTCCTTGCCCTGAAGTATATTACCTTTTCTTGGAACAATAAGAGTGTTAGAACCAAACTCAATAACTTTCTTTTTTTTTAATTAAAGCTTTTTATTTGCATAACATATGTATGGGTAGTTCCCCAGCATTGATCTTTACAAAGCTTTCCATTACAAATTTTACCCCCAGTCCTCTCCCCTCCCCTAGATGGGAGAAAGTCCAATACATGTTAATAATGTTGAAATACTTGACAAGTTATGCAAGAAAAATCCTATCTACAAGAAAAAAAAGAATCAGAGAAAGGCAACACAATGCAAGAAAATATCAATAGAGAGCATGAAAATGTTACGTTGTGGTCCATATTTCATAACCCTCCCTCTGGGTGTATATGGTTTTCTTCAGTGAATAATTGGAACTGCTTTGAGACAATTCTTTGTTTTTTTTTTTTTATTAAAGGTTTTTATTTTCAAAACTTCCAACATTCAAAAAGGGAAAAAGAAAACAAAATGCAAGCAAATAACACCAAAAAAATGAAAACACTATGTTGTGATCCACACTTAGTCCCACAGTCCTCTCTGGGTACAGATGGCTCTCTTCATCACAAGTTCACTGGAATTGGCCTGAATCATCTTGTTGAAAACAGCCACATCCATCAGAATTGATCATTGTATAGTCTTTGTTGTTGCTGTGTACATTGATCTCCTGGCTCTGCTCACTTCGCTCAGCATCAGTTCATGCAAGTCTTTCCAGGCTTCTCTGAAATCATCCTGCTGGTCTTTTCTTACAGAACAATAATATTCTATGGCATACATATACCATAGTTTATACAGCCATTCTCCAATTGATGGACATCC
>JAJPUD010030265.1:0-13284 GCA_023553655.1 Myrmecobius fasciatus
TTTTTCAGTATGGTATCCCTTCCACCTCTAATTTCTTTTCCATTATTATCAAAGAAAAATCAAATTATACTGCCATTCTTTAAAGGATACCTATAGTAGAAATATAGTTCTCAAGAGTTTTCCTTTTTACCTTTTTATGCTTCTCTTGAGTTCTCTATTTTGAGGTCAAATTTTTTGTTCAGATCAGGTCTTTTCATTAGAAATAGGTGAAATTCTCCTGTATCATTGAATGACCATCTTCTTCCCTGGAAGATGATGCTCATTTTAGCTTGATAACTTATTCTTGGCTGTAATCCAAGTTCTTTTGCCTTTCGGAATATCTGGTTCCAGGCCCTTCTATCCTTTAAAGTGGAAGCTGACAGATCCTGTGTAATTCTAATTACAGTTCCTAGGTATTTGAAGTGTTTCTTTCTAGCTGCTTGCAATATCTTTTGCTTGGTGCAATAGTCCTGAAATTTGGCCACGATATTCCTTGGGGTTTTAATTTTGGGGTCTCTTTCTGGAGGTGATCGGTGAATTCTTTCAATGCCAATTTTGCCTTCTGATTCTAAAACATCAGGGCAATTCTCTTTCATGATTTCCTGGAAGATAGCATCCAGGTTCTTTTTTTCATCGTGGCTTTCAGGGAGTCCAATAATCCTTAAATTGTCTCTCCTGGATCTGTTTTCCAAGTCAGTTGTTTTTCCTAGGAGATATTTCATATTTTCTTCTATTTTTTCATTTTTTTGTTTTTTTTTTTAACTGATTCTTGAAGTCTTATTGAGCCATTTACTTCTATTTGTTCAATTTTAATTTTTAAAGTATTATTTCCTTCAGTTATCTTTTTTAGCTCCTTTTGAAGCTGGCCAATTGAATTTCTTGATTCAATGCATTCTTTTTCCATTTTGCCAGTTTTATTTTTCAGTGAATTGTTGTCTTTTTCCAATTCACCAATTTTGTTTTTCAGTGAAGTGTTGTCTTTTTCCAATTCACCAATTTTGTTTTTCAGTTCACCATTTTTATTTTCCAGTGAATTGGTGATTTTTTCCAATTCACCAATTTTGTTTTTCAGTGAATTGTTTTCTTTTTCCAATTCACCAGTCCTATTTTCCAGTTTTTGATATTTCTGTTGCCCTGATCTCAATTTATTTCCCCATTCTTCTTCTAGATCTCTTTTGAGATTCTTAATGCAATCATCCAGGTAAGCCTTCTGAAAGGGAGACCAACTTAATTAAGTCTGCCTTTGTGGCTTCATCTGGGATTGTTTTCATAATGTCAGGATGTGGGGACTGTTCTATTTTTTCTCTGTAAAAGCTTTCTCTGGTGAGAGCTCTCTTCTGCTTCTTGCTCATGATTTAAAGTTGGGTTATTGGTCAAAAGCAGAGAAAACTGCAACAATTTGTATTTGCCCTGGGGCAGTTTGCCAAGTTGACTTCCGGTCTGAGGCTGGTTGGGCTAGATTCGCACTAGTACCACGTTTTCAGCTGCTCTCCATCCACCCTTTACCAAAGGCAGATCTGCCAAAGCACCTGCCCACAAGCAGAGCAAAGTGGCCCTGGTGTCTCCCAGGGGCTTCCTGGGTACCTAAAATCCACCCCTCTATTGCAGTCCTGACTTCCCCCCCACCCTGGAGTCTGATATTGACCAGGGGCCGATTTCCCCTGAGGCTAACCTTCTCAGGAGTTCTTTCAAGGTAGATTTTTGATAGAAGTGCGTTGTAGTCCAAATGTTTGGCGGGGCCCTCACTCAAAAACAAATTGGAAGGCTCACTTTGTCTGGGTTTGAGGGAAGGTCCCAGGAGTTCACAGAGAAAGCTGTCTGCAGTTCGTCATCTTGGCTCCCCCCCCCCAACAATTCAATTTCTATTAAACTGTTTCTATGTGGGAAAAACAGTCAAGAATAGTTTAAATAAGCTTTTCCCAATATTCAGTATTTAATTATACTAAAGATCTCCAAAAATGTTGAAATGGTATTCCATATAGTAATTATCAAGTCAGCTCTACCATTTAGTGATTCATGCTTAGCATAATGCTCAGTATAAATAATAAATAATAAATAAAAGCTAGTGGACTGACTTGCCTACCATTATATATTTAATCCCATTGATTCTGGCTGTTGAATTCTCACTCTTTTAAAACCTCATGGAAATATTATCTTTCCAACATAGTATTTCCTGATGATGAATATTTGGTGAATGATGATAAGATCCAATATGTACCTAAAATGGTTTTTTGTTTACTACATTTATTATAAAACATTTCATATTATCATTATGTTTGTTTTCCCTTTAGTAGACTACAAGTTTAATGATGGAAGCGAAATTTCCTAACTGAAATACTTATTTTTTCTCCATTACCTAGCAGAGTATTCTTCATGCAGTAGGTGCATTTAATTTGTTTATTGAAATTAATGACTTTCTTATATTTTCCTATATTATATGATGAGAATGAAGAATCATGCATTTTGAAAGTTCCTGGTAAGTTCCCTAGAACCTTTAACCTTTTACATCCATCTTAGTCTCTTGAATTTGACTTTGAAGTTATATGGTAAACAAAATGTTCAATATTTTCCCTTGTAGCCCTAAAGAAAAAAACAGAAGCTTGTATAAATAAGGGCAACAAGGTTTTAAGAAAGGAGAATGTCCTGCAAGAATAAAGAAATTTTCTGCACAGAATAAAAGAAGAGAGTGTTATGATTTATCTTGGTGATGAAACAACTTAGGATGACATCAAAGAAGATGGTTTTGATAATGAAGATTTCTGTATAAGTTATTACAGTTGTTTGTCCTTCTTTCTGGAAAATGACCTCAACATCAGGGAGGTGATGTCATGACTTGCAAGTGGGTTGGATGGAACTGAGGGAGGACTGTGCAAATTCACTAGCCTCACTTTTTCCTCCAAGGCTATCTGCGTGCATCTGGATAAAGTGGGAGACCTTGGCATTTTTAAACTAAAGTCTTTCACAGGTCTCAGTTTGACTGTGGCAACTCTCCATTCAATGATTGAGGCTAGGCAAGATGATGTTGTTTGTTGTTTGTCCTTTCTGGAAGATGACTATGACATCAGGGAGATGATGCCATAATACACAAATGAGTTGGATTCAAGTGAGGGAGAGCTATGCAAAGTCACAACCCTCACTTTCTCCTTCAGAGCCATCTGGGCCAGGTGGCAAAATAAAGATCAGAAAACTGAAGATGGCCTTGTAAGCAGTGGCATTTTAAAAAAAAAATTAAGACTTTTAACTAGTTTCAACTTGATTGTGGTAATGAACATTCAGTGATTAAGTCTAGGTAAGAATTGAGAAAAAGAATGGACTCTTTTACCTAGTCAAAAATAATCTAATCTGGGAGGGGAACACTCTCAGGGTTTCTAATCATAATACAAACAACTACTATTCACATTCACTCAGAGGCAATCAGGGACTAAACAATGACCAAGTAGGACTTGGCTTGAGACCTATTGTTAGCCAACCATTTAGAGACAGAGTAATTTGGGTTTAACAATTAGTCCTTAAGAAAGAAATCTCACCCTGGACTCTAAGATTTCTTGTGAGGTTTCAGTGAATAAGGAAAAATATGTCACATTGAGATTCAAAGTTGTGGAGTAATACATTTCCTACAGGGAGAAGTGCTAAAGGAGCACCTTATAATTACAAGGGAGAATGACAGGTGTGAGGTAGTAAATCAATCCATCAATTACTCATCAAGCATTTAATACCTGTTTACTATGAGCCAGGCAATATTAAATACATAAGAGATAAAAAGAAAAGCAAAAACCATCTTTTTCTTCAAAGAACAAACATCTTAATGAGAGAAGGATCATGTAAATATATGGGATGCAAGTATAAGATACAAAGAAAGAAAAAACAACATAACAATTGCCATCAAGGATATTACATTCAAATGAAGGAGAAAATAGGCAAGTACAGGATACATACTTAGAAGCTAAACTTAGAGAAGACAAGTTTCTAGCAATTAGTGAAAATAACAGTGCATATGGAATCACATTGTGACTTTGGGCTTTGGTTTCAGTGCATAAAAAAAACTGAGAAACTTCTGATGAGGTCAGACTTGTGATTCCTAGTTTGAAATAAACATGTGAGAAAAGCCACAAAGGCCATTCTTTTTGGCAAAAGGTGGGGTTTATTAAGGGGAAGAGATTGTAGAAAAAAAATGAGGTAAAATTGGCACTAGGAGTGGCAAATATGGAATAGAGTTGGAAGAGTGTGTAGTTAGAAAAGAAAGGAATTTGAAAGAAATCCATTAAAGGAATAAGCTACAAGGCTTGAATATGCTATTGACTGTCAAGTTAGATCCACAGAGGAATTTAGCAGACTAAGTAGAGTTAGCTATAGTAAGGAGAAAGTTGTCATTAGAGGGAAGACATTATGAGGAAAAAAGAGTAGTTCATAATGGTTTTAGTCCTGAAAGAACTCAGCAAAGATCATCATAATCAAATCTTTTGTGGGGGAAATGCAGCCAGAGGAATTAAGGAGGAGGGAAAGTGGCAGAGAGCTTAAAGCCTACGATCAAAGAGGAGATAGATGGGATATTTGGCAGACTAGGTCTCAGACCTGTCCAAAGATATACTAATCAATATTTCAAAAGTTGGTTGTTTAAATATTCCTAGAAGTTGGGGGATGGAAAATGAAGTTGACAAAGAGTATCTATATAAACAGGAAAGTCTGGGAATTGATTATAGCTGATAATATCTGATATTTGATAAATTTATTATATCAGGTAGGGCTTCTCCCTAACAAGAGAAGAGTAAGCAATATCATTTCAAGTAGGCAATATCTGAGATCCTGTGATAAACATAATGATACTGAATAATAGCATGTAAATAGAATTTTCTAATTTCACAAATTTAAAATTTTGATTATTATGTAAATAATTTTCATATATAAAGTTTTTCTGCTTCATGGAAATAGCTTATTTTAATCAATACAAGTTATATAAAGGAAATTCAATCTTACATGATCCTGACTATGAACAAAAAACTAGCTTTTCCCAAATTGCTGCAATTTGGGGAATCTATAGAAATATCTAATGAGATAGAGTTCAAATCAGTGTAAATTGCAACTTTAGGCAAAGAACTTTAGCTATTTGGATCTGACGACTCACAAAGTGAGCTGCTTTTTCTGATTTGATGGGTTATTTAATTGGAATGGTGCTTTACTTTGATTATCTAAAAAGAAAATATGCTTTGCCACTTCAGCAGGTACTTTTTGGGACAAGTTCTTTTTCCTACTTGCAAAATAGGATGAAATGACAATGAAACAGAGAAAAGATAACGCTTATCTAAAGGGAAGTTGATAGAATTGAGCAAAGAACTCTTTTAAAGACACAGTTAACTGGGATTGCTTATAAAACAATTGCTTACAACCTAGCTATGTTCCTAAACTATTTTTTGATCAACTATAACCAGTAATAAACCCAAACAATTGGAAACACTTGAAGTTGTCTTCAGACAGCAGGATGTGCTAGAAAGTATCCAGAGCTATGGAGCAAGAAACCAAGATTTAAGTAGAGCCTTGGCTGGGTTGTTAAACACATGCATGATCTCCAACCATTCACTTACTTCCTAGTGGTTTCCATATTCTTTTCTCAAGTTAGGTGGTTAAACACTCTGATTTCACAGATATCTTTGAGCTATGTGCTTCTATCTCTTGCTTTTTGCTAAATGAATATCAGGAATTAGGGCAAGGTATGATTTCATCTATCTCTGTTCCAGGATATGATGACTGCACTTGGAATAAGAAAGTATCAATTGTTTTATTCTCTTCTTTAATTAGATTGTAAGCTCTTATTTGTAAACATTTTCCCTCTCTACCTTTGCACTCTTCTCTCCTCTTTATCTTTTCTTTCTCCTTCCTTCCCTTCCTTTTTTCTCTCCCTACTTCTTTTCTTCCTTCCTTCCACTTTATCTCCCTCTCTCTTCCCTGCTTCCTTCCCTTCCCACAAGTTTCTGCCCTAAGCCTTCTTCTCTTCTCCCTCTTTACTACTTCACTTGAGTATAACACCAGCTCCCATGGATTTAGTTAACATCTCGATTATTGTGATTCTTAAATATATGTATTTTCCTTGACAACTGACTTTAAATTTTATATCTCCAACTGCCTTTCAGACATCTTGTACTGGATGAACAGTAAACATCTACCAATGGCCATTCTATGCTGTCCCCATAATATGGAAAAAGCACTAGATTTCAGGACATATAAGTTTGATTCCCAACTCCTAAATTTATTGATGTTTTGACCACAGGCAAAATATAGTTCTTTGAAGTTGAGGTTTTTTAACCCCATTTGTAAAGTAAGGATAATAATCAGTCTAGAACAACAAAAAATTATATATCTGGAGCTCAATCAGTACAGAGCAGGATCCTAACTGATACCACTTTGCTAAAAGTTATGGAGAGTTGTAGCAAGTGATAAACTGAAGAAGTTCTAGACCAATCTAGACCCTGAATTTATAGATGTCTTTGAATAGAGGTTTCTTATTAGGAGATGTTGATACTTTTCATGAGCTGAAAGAAGGCCTCTATTTTTTTTTAAATTTGATCTGTAGACAAAGCATCTTTTTATTGAATCTTGTGAATTCAGTGCTTAGAAGAAGAGTTGGTAGCAATGTAAACAAGTCATATCATGTAGGTGTTAAATATTCTGAGGAGGGAAAATGAATCAGAGTTTGATAAATACCAATAATTTTATCTGAGACAAGAGCTAAAAATTTATACTTCCTTATAAATTGAAAGTCCAGTGTGATAAATAGCAATTAGAAAGTTACAGAATGATCTCTGGGTAAATATGTAAATTAATATATTAGATGATAAATATTTTAAACATCTCTCTCTGTATATGTATGTATATATATATTTATTTACAGTGTATATATACATATGTATCTGTATAAATACTTGAATTATTTAATGTCTATTATTCAAGTATAAATGTGCATGTATGTATCTTATTTATATGCAGAGTTTTTAAACAAAAATTTTCAAGACAAATACTATAAGGATTGTTGGTTTCCTCCTATATTAAAATATACAATTCATCTTATTGCTACAATCAGGTTAATAAGGGTGTCCAGAAATGGAAATATCAACCTGTTAATCCTTCCTTGTAAGATGGAGGTAACCTTAGCTTCTTCAAGCATGTGACAGGAAATAGTAATCTTTGGTAGTTTGATAGCCTCAAAGGTTGTACTTAAATTCAGGTCCTCTTGATTCTAGCTTAAATGAAGATTCTACCAGATGCTACCAAGCTGGAAAGACTCTTAAATATGTGTCTGACACCACAATGTCTTTTACTTGAGAACAAGTCTATCTAAGTTCATAATAACATAGATTTAGAATTGGAATGAATCTTCATCTAGTTCACTCTACTCCCAATTTTACAAATGAGAAATTGGATCCCAGAGAGTAACTTGTCCAAACTCACACAGATGTAAACAGCAATGTTTAGATATAAATGGCTAATTCCAAATTCAATGATTCTGTCATCTTTAGCAGTTATGTACTTAAAACTACAAATAACAATGTGAAACTGATACTGTAGAGATTCAAAAAATTCACATTAGGATTCAGACAATGTCTATGTGTACAACAGCTTTAATAATTTGATGAACTGCTGCTATGTGTGAATTCAAGCAACTGATCAATTAAATTTAAAAAGTTCAGCCAAATTGATTGTTGGCTAAACTGAATATTTCAGTCAATTCAAATGGGTGCAGTGATTACAATGGTTACACATCAAATTTGCCTTTCAAAATTCAATTGAAGAATTAAAAAATCAGATTTTATTGTATATTTCAATTTAATAATTCATTTGTTCTTAAGTTCAGACTTTTAAAATGACATTTCTTCTACTAAAATATTATATGTACAACTACTAAAATACTACATACATATATTTTATTACACTTGTTTCTATATAATACACATTATCACATATTCTCATTAACTATCTATAATTATGAAAAAACCAGAAACCAAAATGAATATAAAATTTGGAGATTAAATAATTAATTTGATTTTCATTAATATTACAATAAGCCAGTGAACTATAGAATTGAGCAGTTATACATGCATTCAAGCTATGTAGAGAAGCATTCAAGAGAATCCAAATCAAAAAATATTTCTTTTTCTGAACAACTAAACTGACATAAAATTCTAAATATTAAGTTAATAATGAAATTATTTATATAAAAGTGCTCATATCAAAGTCCTTTAATTTATGGAGCTCTAAATCACTTAAATTATGTAGCTAATAAACCTTCCAGAAATTAAAGTGCAAAATTAATATTATCCAAAACTAGTGTATTTCAGTTATTTTAATTTATGAGAAGTGTTCTCAAACTTTCCTGCCTCAATGTTTTCAATATGTCTTCTATTTAGTATGAATGGTAGCAAATTCTGGAGTTTTCCATACATGTAGACATAAAAAAATAAGGCACAAATATGTATTAATTTTTAATAAAGGTAATTACATTCAGAATATGTTTCTTCAACCATATACCATAACTTTTCAAACTTAAATTATTTGAAATAAATTTAAAACATTAATAATTACCAGAATTTACATGTCATCTTAATGTTTGTAAAACACTTCAGTTATGTAGACATTTGATCTTCCCAACAACCTTCTTCTTTTTTTTTTTTTCCTTCCTTTTACAGATGAGGAACTGAGGCATTCAGGAATTAAGTGATTTACCCAGATTCACAAAAGTAGTAAGTGTCTGAGGCATGATTTAATCTTTTTTTTTCATTAAAATTTTTGATTTTTAAAACACATGCATAGATAGCTTCAAAATTTACTCTTGCAGAACCTTGTGCTTCAAATTTTTCTCTCCCTTCCCCACACCTCCTCCCCTCAATAGCAAGTAATCCAATATATGCTAAACATGTGCAGTTATTCTGTAGATATTTCCAAAATTAGCATGCTACACAAGAAAAATCAGATCAAAAAGGAAAAGAATGAGAAAGAAAACAAAATACAAGCACACAACAAAAAAGAGTGAAAATACTATGTTGTTATCCATACTCAGTCCCAACAGTCCTTTCTCTGGCTGCAGATGGCTCTCTCCATCACAAGATCATTGGAAATCTCCTGAATCATCTCATTGTTGAAAAAAGACAAATCCATCAGAATTGATCATCATATAATCTTGCTGTTGCTGTGTACAATGATCTCCTGGTTCTGCTTACTTCATTAGCATCAGTTCATGTAAGTCTCTTCAGGCCTCTCTGATATCATCCTGATGATCATTATTTAAAAAACAATAATATTCCATAACATTCATATACCATGAGGCGGAGCCAAGATGGTGAACTGCAGACAGCATCCTCTGTGAGCTCCGGAGCCCTTCTCTCAGACCCAGACAAATTGAGCCTCTGAACTGGTTCTGGAGTGAGGGCTCCACCAAACACTTGGAGTACAATGCACTTCTATCAAATATCTACTTTGAAAGAACTTCTGAGGTCAGTTTTAGACGGGCAGGGGATCGAGCAGCTCCCAGCGCTCAGATGCCAGTGCGCAGCAGGGGTGCAAATCCGGGGCTGGGAAGGACCAGAAGATTTTAGGCTGCCAGGAAGTCCCTGGGAGACGCTTGGGCCACTTTGCTCTGCTTGTAGGCAGGTGCTTTGGCAGATCTGCCTTTGGTAAAGGGTGGATTGAGAGCAGCTGAAAGCATGGTCCTAGTGCGGATCTAACCCAACCAGCCTCAGACCGGAAGTCAATTTGGCAAACTGCCCCAGGGCAAATTGAAACTGCAGTAGTTCTCCCTGCTGGTGACTGATACCTCAACTCAAAACCATGAGCAAGAAGAAGAGAGCTCTCACCCAGCTTTTATGGAGAGAAAGTAGAGAAGTCCCCAGATCTTGAGATTCTGAAAACAATCTCAGATGAAGCCACAAAGGCAGACTTAAGCTGGTCTCCCTTTCAGAAGACTTACCTGAAAGATTGCATAAAGAATCTCAAAAGAGAGCTAGAAGAAAAATGGAGAAATAAATTGAGAGCAGTGCAAGAAGGAAATATCAGCCTGCAACAGAGATGTGAAAAACTGGAAAATAAGATTGGTCAATTGGAAAAAATCACCAATTCACTGGAAAATAAAAAATAGTGAATTGGAAAAAGATAACAATTCACTGAAAAACAAAATTAGTGAATTGGAAAATGACAACAATTCCTGAAAAATAAAATTGGCAAAATGGAAAAAGAATGCAATGAACCAAAAAATTCAATTGGCCAGTTACAAAAAAAGCTAAAAAGATAACTAAAGGAAATAATAACTTAAAAATTAAAATTGAACAAATAGAAATGAATGATTCAATAAGACTTCAAGAATCAGTCAAACAAAAACAAAAAAAATGAAAAAATAGAAGAAAATATGAAATATCTCCTAGGAAAAACAACTGACTTGGAAAACAGATCCAGGAGAGACAATCTAAGGATTATTGGACTCCCTGAAAGCCACAATGAAAAAAAGAACCTTGACGCTATCTTCCAGGAAATCATGAAAGAGAATTGCCCTGATGTTTTAGTATCAGAAGGCAAAGTTGGCATTGAAAGAATTCACTGATCACCTCCTGAAAGAGACCCCAAAATTAAAACCCCAAGGAATATTGTGGCCAAATTTCAGGACTATCACACCAAGGAAAAGATAGTGCAAGCAGCTAAAAAAAAAAACAGTTCAAATACCAAGGAACTGTTCTTAGAATTACACAGGATCTGTCAGCTTCCACATTGAAGGATTGAAGGGCCTGGAATCAGATATTCCAAAAGACAAAAGAACTTGGATTACAGCCAAGAATAAGCTATCCAGCTAGAATGAGCATCATCTTCCAGAGAAGAAGATGATCATTCAATGATGCAGGAGAATTCACCTATTTCTAATGAAAAGACCAGATTTGAACAAAAAATGTGACCTCCAAATACAGAACTCAAGAGAAGCGTAAAAAGGTAAAAAGGAAAGAAATCTTGAGAACTATATTTCTACTATGGGTATCCTTAAAGAATGGGTGTATAATTTGATTTTTCTTTGATAATAATGGAAAAGAAATTAGAGGTGGAAGGGATACCATACTGAAAAAAAGGGGGGGAAGGAGGCAAATAAAGTAAAAATAAAGGAGGTAAAATAAGGCAAAATCTCATAAAGAGACATAGAAGATCTAATATAATTGAGGGAAAGAAGGGAGGGCAATGAGTATTTTGTAAACCTTACTCTCATTAGATTGAGCTCTAAGAGAGTATATCAGACACATTTGGCTTCAAAGAAAGGCCTGACCCTCCTTGTGGAAAGGTGGGAGGGAAAGGAGGAAAGGAAAGGGATAGACTAATAGAAGGATTAGGGGGAAGGTGTAAAGGGGAGGGAAGGGTTCTAAAGGGGGGAGAACTGTTGGAGGGAGGTGATCATCAAAAATAAAGTACTGGGGAGGGGGGAAGGGAGTAAGGGGAAAGGGAAGAGAAAAATATAACTCTGGGTAAATAAGATGGCAGGAAATATAGATATAGTTATTCTAACTGTGAATGTGAATGGGATGAACTCTCTCATAAAACGGAAGCGGATAGTGGACTGGATTAAAAGCCAGAATCCTACAATATGTTGTTTACAAGAAATGCATCTAAAACATAGAGATATATACAGAGTGAAGGTAAAGGGCTGGGGCAGAATCTTTTGTGCTTCAAGTGAACAGAAAAAAGCAGGGGTAGCAATCCTTATCTCAGATCAAGTAAAAGCAAAAATAGATCTAATTAAAAGAGATAAGGTAGGAAACTACATTTTACTAAAGGGTACCATAGACAATGAAGCAGTATCAATACTAAACATATATGCACCAAGTGGTATAGCATCCAAATTCCTAGAGGAGAAGCTAACAAAGATGCAAGGAGAAATAGACAGTACAACTATACTGGTGGGGGATCTCTACATTGCTCTCTCAGAATTAGATAAATCAAACCACAAAATAAATAAGAAAGAAGTTAGGGAGGTAAACAAAATGTTAGAAAAGTTAGGTATGATAGATCTCTGGAGGAAATTGAATGGTGATAGAAGGGAGTATAATTTTTTCTCAGGGGTTGATGGAACTTATAAGAAAATTGATCATGTGTTATGGCATAAAAACTTCAAAACAAATGCAGAAAAGCAGAAATAGTTAATGCATCCTTTTCAGATCATGATGCAATAAAATTCACAAAAACTAAAAAAAAAAATGTAACATAAGGCCAGCAGAAAATAGACCAAAAGTTAATTGGAAATTAAATAATCTAATCCTGAAGAATGAATGGGTGAAAGAGCAAATTATAGACACAATCGATAATTTCATCCAGGAGAATTACAATAATGAGACAACATACCAAAATTTGTGGGATATGGCCAAAGCGGTTATAAGGGATAACTTTATATCTCTAGATGCTTAGTTGCATAAAATAGAGAAAGAGAAGATCAATGAATTGGGCTTACAATTAAAAAAACTAGAACAAGAGCAAATTAAAAACCCTCAATTATATAACAAATTGGAAATTCTGAAAATAAAAGAGGAGATTAATAAAACTGAAAATAAGAAAACTATTGAATTAATAACTAAGAGTTGTTTTTATGGAAAAAACAACAAAATAGATAAGCCTTTAGCTAATTTAATTAGGAAAAGGAAAGAGGAAAATCAAATTGTTAGTCTCAAAAATGACAAGGGAGAACTTTCCTCCAATGAAGATGAAATTAAAGTAATATTTAAGAGTTACTTTGATCAACTTTATGCCAATAAACTTGATAATGAATATGAAATGGAGGAATATCTACAAAAACATAGATTGCCCATGTTAACAGAAGAGGAAATAAATTATTTAAATAGCCCCATTTTAGAAAAAGAAATAAAACAAGTTATTAATCAACTCCCTAAGAAAAAATCTCCAGGGCCAGATGGTTTTACATGTGAATTCTACCAAACATTCAAAGAACAATTAATTCCAATACTATACAAACTATTTGAAAAAATAGGGACAGAAGGTATACTACCAAATTCCTTCTATGATACCGATATGGTGCTGATAGCTAAACCAGGTAGGGTGAAAACAGAGAAAGAAAATTATAGATCCATTTCCCTAATGAATATTGATGCAAAAATTTTAAATAAGATTTTAGCAATGCGATTACAGAAAGTTATCTCCAGGATAATACACCATGACCAAGGAGGATTTATACCAGGAATGCAGGGCTGGTTCAATATCAGGAAAACTATCTGCATAATCAATTATATTAATTACCAAACTAACAAAAACCATATGATTATCTCAATAGATGCAGAAAAA
>JAJPUD010030266.1:0-12362 GCA_023553655.1 Myrmecobius fasciatus
TATTTGTTTGAGTCATTTTTAATATACTCCTATTGTGAGAATATTTCTTCTTACATTAGTTTTTCTAAGGTTTTTTTTGCCATGCTTCTCAGTTTTTAAGTTTGCTCAAATGAGTTCATCATCTTCTTACACAATGATATTCCATTTCTACCTTTATCTCTTTGGTTCTCTTTCAATTAAATGATCCTTTTCAGAGCCATAGACTTGTTATGAAAACCTTGCTTCATATAAATTGAAAAAAAATTGAGCCTATTGCTATGAGTTCTCTCTTCTCCTTTCTTCCTTATCTTATATGCCTTTAATCATTATCTCTTCATTCCTGTTTCACATTGAAAAAAAAAATGGCTTTACAAAGGTTAATTCCTCCACCTGTACAAGAAATCCCTTTCCATCTTGCCTCCTCCAATGGATTTTCTCCTTCTGTCACCCCTATTCTATTGCTTATTTTAATTTCTCCCTGTCTACAAGCTCCATTCCTATTAGATATAATCGTGCTCATGTTTCCTCCATGTTTACTTCCACAGAAAGATAACACAGAAACAATAACAAAAAAACAAACCTCATTTCATCTGTCCAGTATCATCTTATATCTCTTCTGCTGTTTGTGGTTAAATACCTTGAGAAGGTCATCTACAATAATGGCTTCCACTTTCTTGCTGTTTTCAAAGTTACCAATGATCTCTTCATTGACATATGCAATGGCCTTTTCTCAGTCCTCATTTTTCTTGACTGTTCTGCAGTATTTGACATTGTTGATTACCGTGTTCTGGTGGGTTTATTTTCCTCATGTCTCTCCTCTTTGATCCATCTTCTATTTAATCACCAAAGTAATTTTCCTTAAGCTCAGGTTTGACCATATCATCTATTCCATACTAAGTAAACTTCAGTGGCTCTCTATTGTATATGTGATCAAATACAAAATATTCTGTTTAGTGTTCAAACCCCTTGGTAATATAGACCCTTCCCCTTATTTTTATAATTTTCTTCCATGTATCCTTTAATTCAGTGACACTAACATTCTTGTTGTTCGATGAAAAAGATCTTCTATCGATCAGTTCTCTAGTTCTTCCATGCTGGAAATGTTCTTCTTCATATTTCTTTATAGGATTCCATGGTTTTCTTTAAGTTCATCTTCTAGTGGAAGGCTTATTTCTGCGACTTCTCTCTTTTATTTTCTATTTATTTTGTATTTTTTCTATTTATTCTGTAGATAGCATATTTGTATATAATTATTTATCTGTTGTCTCCTCATTAGAGTGTGAGCTTCTAGAAGGTGGGGTTTTTTTGGCCTCTTTTTGAATTCCAGTACTCACCACATAGACAAAACAGAGAAAGAGAGAGGGGGGGAAGAGAAAGAGGGGGAGAGGGAGAGGAGAAAGAAGGAGAGAGAGAGAAGACAGAGAGAGAGAGAGAAAGAGAGAGACAGAGACAGATACAGAGACAGAGAGAGAAAGAGAGAGAGAGAGACAGAGACAGAGAGAGAGAGACAAGAGAGAGAGGGAGAGAGAGAGGGAGAGGAGAGAAAAGGAGAGACAGAGAGAAGACAGAGAGAGAGAGTGAGAGACACAGAGACAGAGACAGAGAGAGATGACACACAGAGAGAGACAGAGCCAGAGACACACACAGAGAGAAAGCAAGACAGAGACAAACAGAGATGACAGAGATAGAGCGAGACAACAGAGGGAGAAAGACAGAGACAGAGACAGATAGAGACAGAGACAGAGATAGACAGAGACACAGAGAGAGATGACAGAGAGAGACAGAGAGAGATGACAGAGAGAGACAGAGACAGAGAGAAGAGAGAAAGAGAGAGAGAGAGAGACAGAGAGACAGAGAGACAGAGAGACAGAGAGACAGAGAGACAGAGAGAGAGAGAGACAGAGAGAAGAGAGAGAGAGAGAGAGAGAGAGAGAGAGAGAGAGAGAGAGAGAGAAGAGAGAGAAGACATTTACACAAAATATTCTCCTCCAACACCCCAGGAACACACTTTTGGCTCAATTCCTATGATATATTGGCACTCCTCTTAAGATCAGGTCTCAAAGTGTGAGCATCCAAATGATTCCAGGTCAAAACTACTTTGAAATGTGTCCTAAACACACTCCCAAAGTCACTACATGATATTCTGGACACCAATGCCATGCTGGCTGAAAATCTGTAATATGAAACACAGGGGTGTTAGAACAACCTCCTGATCTTTTGAAACTCAAAAATTCTGAGATTCTATTCCCTTCATCTAGAATGGAAAAGAAAAAATAGAGAGGCAAAAACTAAAGTACATTTCATAAGGCAACATAGCCTTTTCCCTTACAGCATGGTTTTTCACTAAATGTCATGAATAACAGAGTCCTATAGCTAACAGAACAGATAAAAGGACTAAGACAAGAGAGAGAGTGGAAACCAAATGAGGTCTTTTAAATGTCCCCACAGTCAAAGAACCTCCCATTTACCATGTGTTTACAAAAAGACAAATTGCCTCTCTGTGCTCCACAGTCTCTCCAAGGTACTTTTCTTACATGTCATCATATTTCTTCTGAAAACAAGCTCCCTTGGAGTTCCATGTGGAAAAATGCCAACAGAGACTTTCTGAATTTGTAACAGACCTTGTTACAAATGTAAGAACAAGAATCAAAATGTAAAGGCCATAGGATATGAACAGACAGTACTCCAAAAAACAAAAGCAAGAAAACTAATAACTTTATGTTGGTGCACCTGGAGTTAGGAGTACAATACGGTCTGAGACACTTACTGGCTGGGTGACCCTGGGCAAGTCACTTAACCCTGTTTTTCTTCAATTTCTGAAATAGTAAACCACTTCAGTATCTTTGGCAAGAAAATCCTAAATGGTATCATGGAAGATTGGGCACACCTGAAATGACTCAACAGCAATTAACAACAACCATATAAAAATAAAACATTCACCAAATCACTAATAATAAAAGAAATGCAAATGAAATGAATTCTAAGATTTCCCATCGTATCTATAATTTTAATATAAATCATTTAAAAGGAAAAATAACAATTATAGGAGGAATTATGGGAGAACAGGATAGTAACGTACTATGATGAAGCTGTGAATTTATTGAACTATGCCCCCCAAATCACCAAATTGCCTATGTATCCTTTGACCAGGGATTACTTCTACCCAAAGAGGCTGAATAAAGAAAATATTCTCATATCTATTCATCTATCTGTCTATATTCCTCCTAGGTTTCTTTGATTTTGTCCTTTTCATTATTTCTTATGCCATTAGATATATGTGCATGTGTATATATAACACTGCCTCCTTATTAAATCCAAATTTAATTCATATTTGATTCTTATAATATGAACCACTTTTTTCCTTCCACCCAAGGCTGTCCCATGACATCTGCTTGTGGAGGCTCATTTCCACAGTATGTGAAATTATCATGGAATCATAGAAACTCGGAATTAGATTTCCCGTCCATGTTCACTATGTTCAATCTAGTCTTAAACAGAAATTCTTCTACATCATATTTGACAAATGATGATTCAGATTGTACTTAAAGTCCTTCAGCCTTGGGAAATCCAATACCAAACACAAAACTCACTTTACTTTTTGGCTGCTGTGACTATTAGGAAGATCTTTATGATAAATAAAAATATCTTTCTTAGAATGTAAATCCATTACTTTTAGTTTTGCCCTTTGAGTTCAAGGAAAATAATACTAACTTGCATTGCAGTAATGGCCCTTTAAATATTTCTGGACAGCTATTATATACCGCCTTAAATTTTCTCATCTCTAGGTTAGACAGCACTACATCTTTCTATGTATGTTTGTATCATTAGTTCTGTGAAATTTTCATTATTCCAGGCACTTTCATTTGTTAAACCAAGTTTAGGTACATCTCTAAGTTCAGGCAAAAATTGATTTACTAAAATATGTTTTAAAATGTGGATGTGGTTCTATATCAACCATACTTAATATTGCTATAGACACTAAATGCTTAGTATTAGGTATGGATACATAAGGTTTTTTTCCTCTCTGCATTCTGTGGCAGAAATTAAAGTAAAATTTAAAGGAAATTGGTAGTGATCTAGGTTTTGATTTAATATTCAGGATATTTACCTTAAATATTTACTTGGGAACTATTTTATAGATTAACATTTTCTTTCAAAGATGCCCTTTTATTTTTTTCCCCACAAACCCACAAATTCTGTAATCTAAAAATCATCATAATAAAAATACTTAAAATAAGTTCAGAATTTGCTTTGAAGCATAAGATTGAAATAATATTAAAATATAGCCATTAGATAATCATAATCCCATTGGTAAAAGCAGATAACCCACCAAAACCTCCTTATTCTTTTTTTTGTCTATTTCTTTCATAAATATTTCAGATGTTTCAGGTCTTCTTGTTCTTTTAATATTTTGTGAATATTAGTGGGATGCTGAATCCATCCATTTGCTGTTCTTGCTCATGTTTCTTACTCCTACTATGTGAACAACTCATTTCTGTTTATACATTACCTTAATGATTTCCTTATACTATTTCTTTTATATGTTATCATTGGTGATATACTGCAACAGACTTAGAGACATTATGTATCTTTCTTGACTTGTAGGTTTCTTGAATTTTATTATTATTATCATTAATAATGATATTCAAACCTCTCAAATTCAACTCATCATTCATATCCAGGAGGGTGAAAGCAGGGCAATAACTAAATAAAAGATGACCAATCAGTATGATATATATTGACGACTGAGAGTCATGACAATGGTCTAGTAGCTTTGATAGTCTGTCAGGAACCTTGACAGTAAATCAATTGAGCTTTTATTATTCTACAGAATGGGTCAGCATCCCATTTAGTGTGACAACACTCCCAGAAATAGAAACTTAGAAAGGGGAAAGCATAGATTTTCCAGTTGTTCTTGCTCAGAAACTTCATTATTATTGGATTGACATGGAGAAGAGAAAACCAAATGACAGTTCTCTTGTTTTATTACCATGAAAGAATATAAGATAATAAATACATAAGAAATAATATCAATATCTTTGACCTACCTATAATTCCTTTGGTGAAGATGGCACCGAAAACCATAGTAGGGGTTCTGTGAGTAGACCTGAAATGGGATAGATGAAAGTATGATTGTTTTTATTATGTCCAAATATTACATTATAAGGAAACTGGAAAGAGATCTTTCTAATTATAGGCCAGGACTTCATACTGCTGTTTGTCAATGCATTTCTGAGCTCCAATTTACTTAACAATGTTTTATAAAGAAGTGCAGGACAAATTCAAGAAATACTGTCATTTTTAAACCAACTTAGAGGAAATGATAGCAGAAACTAAGAAGTTAAGTATATTTGAAGAAGAAAAAGTTAAAAACATTTTAAAAATATATTTGATACAAACTCCAGAAGGTGCTACCTAGTAACTAAACATGGTAAAAATTGTGCTGTCATTAATGATTTTGAAAAATCATTAGACATACTTATTGAATGTAATAGCATGACTAAAACTAATAGATTAACTATGCCAAAATAATTAAATAAAATTTGTAGTTACTATAGATAATATTTGATGTTCACAAATGTGAACATTTTCTTGAAATGTACCACAAATGAAGAAAAAATTATAAAGTTTTTCTGAGACAATTTATGCCCATTATGCTTCTAACTGCATTTAAATCCATTAACATTTCTTTTAAATAGAACTTAGTATGGCTTCCAAGTTCAAGAGAAAGTCACATCAAAAGACTGTTTTAACTCATTGATGTCATCAAACTAAATGATTATACTAAAATTAAACAACAGCAGCAGTAACAACAACAAAACAATCCGCTATTATTTTACCCCAAAGAATCTTTCTCTGATGTAGCTCATAATTACTTTGATTTATGCTATCAAATTCGATGTTCACCTACTTTTCGATATCTTTTGTTATATCAATACTAGTTTATTTATTAGATAGAACTTTTAGAGTCAGTGTCAAATGTATTGAAATGGCATCCGGCTCAGTAAGTATAAAATTCTTAACATATCTCAAGGAAAGAAAGATACTGAAGGCTTTCCACTTCTATCTGGAGGTTTAATTGAATAGTGAATGAAGATAATACATTATCTTGATTGTCTCCCAGAAAAACTCATTTAGCATAAGTTTATCAAGAAGAAAGTTGTAGATTTAATGGGATCTGAAAGTCAAAGCTTAATGGGAAGAAAACCTTTAAGGCATTCAACACCTATGCATTGACAGTTTTAATGAATACTTTCATAATGCTAAAACAAACTAGAAAAGATTTAGAACTTAGGTCTTCCTAATTCCAAGTCCAATGCACTATCTGCTGTAGGACACTGTTTCTGCTATTCTTGGAAGATTGTTCTGTGATATATAGCAATGTTGAATTATCAAAAATCTTCATGCAATATTCTGAGATTATTGAACAGATATATTTCCCTACTACAGCATTAGTTTGTAATTGAGCATTACAATTTTAGTGATACATTTAATTGCAATTCAATTCAATTTAGAAAGCATTTAGTAAGAAATGATTATATCAGATATTGTATTAGATTCTAGATATAGAAAGAGAAAATAAAATAGTACTTACTTGCAAAGTGCTTACATTTTACTGGTAGAAGTAGGGAAACAAAATGCAAAAATAAGTATAAAAAAAGTAGGGAAGAAAAAGGAGCATTAATTACTGGGGAAAATCGAGAAGCATCTTAAAAACGTGACACTTGGGATGAGACTTATAGGAAGATAGACTTCCAGAGGGAGAAATAAAGAAGCAGGGCACTACAGGAAGACACAGAATTAGAAACTATGTTTTACAGATGAAGCAGCAAGTATACTAATTTGACTACAATATAGAAAGCCAGAATGCAAAGATCCCTCTTTCTTCCTTAAATCCAGAAGGACCACCCATAATAGATTTTAATTATTGGTACATTTTTTCAACTTTACCTACAAGGTGACTCTAATGTGCAAATTTCTGTAACATAATATTTATCCCTTAAAACACATGCTTATATGAGAATTCACAGCTCTCCTATCACTGAGTAATATAGGGAATAGGGGAGAAAAAGAGTTTATGAGAGACTCCAGGAAGGGGAGTTGTGAAAAAGAATCTGACATAACTATGTTAAATACAAGAGGACAAAAAGACACATCAGTACCCTGCACTTCCCCAATCCAGTTATTTCTGAAACGGCTATATTCCAAAGATAAAGGCAGTGTCTGGATTCTGAAGTCAGATAAAGACTACCATGACAACAAATGGCTGATGAGTCAATTAAAAAGAGAAATGGTGCTTCTTGAGCAAGACATGCATAGCAAAGCAAGCATTTCCAAAGTATGTCTCTTAGGAGTATCAACATGACAGAGCCAAGAAGATAAATGCGATATTTTTAAAAATTCCATCAATCACCATAATTAAATGATGTCCATGTTATCTCTTCTGAGCAATAAAACATAAACAGCACAGCTGTTTGAACGAATTAGCCACTGTTTCACACATACACAGAATTATTCCCATGGTTCAGGAAATCCACACAAAATTCCTCCAGTGGATAAATTTAGAGAATATAGACAGTAAGTTGTAGATTGTCCAGACTGTAGACTGCCTAATATTTCCATCAAGAGTAGTAACTCATAATCAGTCACTGTTTTCACACTTTAATTTATAGTATAGAACCTGTGCTTATCAAATCTAGGCTCTGCTCCTATCTGAATAAAAGTTGGCAAATCCCTGGCCCTTTCTGGCCCCAATTTTTTCATTTGCAAAATGATATGATTATGTGATCTTTAAGACTCTTTCCAGATCAAAACACTACAATTCCCTGTAAACCTCTGATAGTCAACAAATATTTCTTTAATGCTTACCATGTGCCAGGTATTAGGTGTAATTGTTCCAACATCAACTTCTTCCCTCCAAAAACTAATTAAACAAAAAAGCCTTTCAAAAAGCAGTTAATATTCTTAACACAGCCAACTTCTTGGAGAATTTTCAGCATCTGAGGTATTCTGAATTAAACGTTAATCTATTATAAGCATATTTGTGCCCTGATAGCCATGTTAAGAATGGGCTTCCTATAGTGTTTCTCAAACATTTGGTTTCAGAACTCTTTTATTTGTTTAAAACTTCTTAAGGATCCCAAATAACTTTTGCATATATAGTTTATATCTATTAATATTTCTCATATTTGAAATTTAAATGAAAAAATGAACATAGAATTATTTTAAAATAATACACTTCATGACATAAACTTTTACAGAAAATATGAAAGATGTTTTACTTTTATTTTTTTCAGATTTCTTTAGTAACTAGCTTAATAGAAGCCAACTGGATTTTCATATATGCTTTTGTTGTGATCAGTTGCTTTAACTGAACTATATGAAGAAAACCCGCATCACACAAATATTTAGTTGGAAAAGGGAAAATGTTTTAATGGTCTAAGAATGTATTATTATTATTATGAAAATAAATTTGACCATGAATGCTCCATGAATGAGTCTCAGAGATCCTCAGGACTCCTGCAGGCACCCATTGAGAAGTACCTCTAATAGTGGACAGAATGCTAAAAGTAGAGTCAGGAATAACAGATCCTACTTGAGACTTAATTAGTAGTGGGAACATGGGCAAGTCACTTAACTTCTTTGGTTTCCTTTACCTGTAAATTATGAGGCTGGAGTAGATAACTGATAAAATCCCTCTTATTTCTATATTTGTGATCCTGTGACTTTTCTTTTAGAGTGAATTTCTACTTTCCTTATAATTTCTGGCTCTTTGTTAGAGCTCAGGAAGTTCTTTGTATGCTAAATTTTCTCCTTCCCTCCTTCCCTCCCTTTTTTCCTTCCTTTCTTCTGTCCTTCCTTCCTTCCTCCCCTCCCACTCCTCCCCCTTTGATTTCTCCCTCTCTTCCTCTTTCTTCTCTTTTTCGCTTTCCTCCTCCTGCTCTCCTTCCCTCTTCTTCCTTTCCTCCTCTTGCTCCTCCTTTTCCATCTTTTTCCATTTAATTTAAATTTTTGTCAATTGCATGTAAACAATAATTTTTGATATTTGTATTAAATTTTTTTTTTTGCTTTCTATTCTTTCTCCTCTCTCCTCTCCTTTAGAAGGAGAATAATTTGAAGCCTTGAGGTGATACAATGGATAGAGCACTGGCCCTGGAGTCAGAAGGTTCTGAGTTCAGGCCTCAGGCCTCAGGTACCTAATACTTACTGTATTAGTAAGACCCTGGACAAGTCATGTAACCCTAATTTCCTTAGTCCCCTCCAAAAAAGTGACATAATTTGATATAGATTATAGATGTGCAGTAATGCAAAGTATTTACACATTAATCATCATACAAAAGAAAATGCAGCCAAAATATGCTCCAGTTATAATAAAGAATATTTAAAAAAATTTTTTTTCAATCAGCATTCAGACTCAAACAGTTCTTTCTTTGGATGTAGAAATCATTCTTCTTTATGTTCTTCAGAATTGTCTTGGATCACAATTGTTGCTTGAGAATAGATAAGTCATTTGCAGTTGATCACAGTACAATATTTCTGTTACTGTGGACTATTTCTCCAGGTTTTTCTTCAAGTAACCCACAAATATATTTTTTTTCTGTTATACTCATACACAACAATTAGTTCAACCATTCACCAATTAATGGCAACCCTTTCAATATTCAGTTCTTTGCTACCACAAAAAGAACTTCTATAAATATTTTTGTATATAGGTCCTTTTCTTATTTTATGTCTTTGGCATATAGACAGAGTAGAGATATTCCTGGGCCAAAGGATCTGTATAGCTATATAGTCCTTTGGACATTGTTCCAAATAGCTCTCCAGAATGGTTGTATCAATTCACAGCTCCACCAATAGAACTTTCATGCTTCTATTTTCCCACATCCCCTCCATTTTTGTGATTTTTTCTTTTATGTAATATTAGCCAATATTAGGTCTGAGGTAGGACCTCAGAGTTGTTTTAATTTGCATTTTTCTAATCTACAATAATTTATTTTTTTATATTTCTATAGATAGATTTGATTTCTTATTCTGAAAACCGCCTCATGTCCTTTGAATATTTGGAGAATGACCTATATTCTTATAAACTCAGTTCTCCCTATATTTGAAAAAAATGAGGCTTTTATCAAAGAAATTTGCTTTAAGATTCCCTGAAACCCCAGTTTTCTGATGTCTTTCTAATCTTGGCTGCATTGATTTTATTTGTGCAAACCTTTAAAAATTTAATGTAACCCCTTTACACCAGATGATCATCTCTATCTCTTCTTTGGTCACAAATTCTCCCCTTATCCATAAATCTGAGAAAATATTTCATGCTTTTCTAATTTGCTCATGAAAATATCTTTAATATCTACATCATGGATCCACTTTAACTTTAATGTGCTATATGATGTGAAATGTTGGTCTATACCTAGTTTCTGCCAAACTGCTTTTTTGTTTTCCCAGTAATTTTTGTCAAGTAGTGGTTTCTTTTTCCAAAATCTTGCACCATATTACTATGGTCATTCACATTTTTGTATTATAGACCTTGTCTAGTCCGCTGATCCACCAGTATTCATCTTTATCAGAACTAGTTTTTAGATTTTCATGGTTAGCACTTTGCAGTCTCGTGAAAACTGGTACTGCTAAGCTCTTCGAAGCACTTCACATTTCTTTTTCACTCATTCCCTTGATATTCTTGATGCTTTATTCCCCCAAATAAATTTTGTTATGATTTTTATAACTTTGTACATTTTTTGGTAATTTGATTAGTATCATATTGAATAAATTAATTTAGATAGAAATGTCATTTTTTTATATTGACTCTAGCTTGCCTAGGAGCAAATAATATTTTTCTAATTCTTTAGATCTGCCTTTATTTGTATGAAAAAGGGTTTTGTTTTTGTCTCTCAAGTATTTTATATTGTCTGCAGTTTTTTAAAATGTAATTTTCCTTTTTATCTCTTCCTGCTGGATTTTGGTGGCAATATATAGAAATTTTGATGATTTGTGTGATTTTTTTATTTTATACTCTGCAAGTTACTTATTTTATTTAGTTTTTTACATGATTTTCTAGGATTCTTTAGGTATAACATTATATCATCTGCAAAGAGTATAGTTTTGTTTTCTCATTGACTATTCAAATTCTTTCAATTTCTTTTCTTATTATTTTAGGTAGCATTTCTAGAACAATATTAAATAATAGTGGTAATAATGGCATATTTGCTTCATCCCTGTTCTCATTGGGAAAACTTTTAGATTATCCAAATAATGCTTGATGTTAATTTTGGATAACATCTTATTGCTTTAAGAAAAGCTCTATTTGGGGACTTCCTTCCGGGGGTGGAGCCATGGTGGCGGGGATCAGACAGGATTCTCTGTAACCTCCTCTAACCTCCCTTCAAACCAACAAAATATGAAGCCTCTAGACTGATTCTGAAGCAAAAAAATCCACAATATCCGGAGAACAACACGATTCTAGAAGAAGATACTCTGGAAGAACCTCAAAACAGGTCTGTTTTAATGGGGCAGGGGGTGGCCTACTGAACCCAGACTGCAGCACAGGGAGACCGGGGCAGGGAGCTGGAGCAGGGAGCTGGAGCAGGAGTCGGAAGAGGAGTGGGAGCGTTGTGCTTTTCACACACCTGGGAGTCTTCTGCGAGCCTCTTGGAACAATTTGTCCTGATTGTGGGCAGGTGGTTTGGAGGGTCTGCCTTTTGAGGGGGATAGATTGTGAACCACTGAACCCCTGATGAGCATCGTGACTAGCTGCCATTACACAGCACCTTAATGCAATCAATCAAACAACAGGTCTGATAAGCACCAGAAATAATTCAATCAGCGGAGCTGCCCAGCCCTGACATAATTCAATCAGCAGAACTGCCCAGTTCCTGAAATAACTCAATCAGCAGAACTTCCCCAGGGCAAATTAAAGCAGCTGTCCCACCTTTGCCCTAAACAGACCTCACACCTTTAAAAAAAATGAATAAAAAACCAAAAAGAGCTCTCACCATAGACAACTTTTATGGAGAGAGGGAAGAACAGACCTCAAATCCTGAGGCCCCTAAAGGTAAAGCAACTCCAGTAAAAGCCCCAAAGAGAGACATAGCCCCTAAAGGTAAAGCAACTCCAGAAAAAGCCCCAAAGAAAAAAAAAAAAAAAAAAAAAAAAAAAAAAAAAAAAAAAAAAAAAAAGAGATCACTGCAAAATAAAATAGAAAAAATGGAAAAAGAATGCAGTGAACAAAAAAATGTAATTGGTCAATTGCAAAAGGAACTAAAAACAGTAACTGAAGAAAATAAGACATTAAAAATTAGAATCGAACAATTGGAAATGAATGACTCATCAAGACTTCAAGAATCAGTTGAACAAAAACAAAAAAATGAAAAGATAGAGAAAAACAT
>JAJPUD010030267.1:0-13283 GCA_023553655.1 Myrmecobius fasciatus
ACAAACAAAAACCCCCCAAATACAACGGAAACCGGCAGGATATTATAGGTCAGCAGACAAATACAGAGGAACAATCGCGATTTTACCGAGTACGTTAAGCACAGCAGTTGTTGGGGGGGGGGGGGAGGTCACAGATTGGGGTAGACAAGTGAGTTCAATACTGTTAACTCTTTCTCATCACTGCTTTTACTGTGGGGTGGCCAACTTCTAAGCTTACTCATATAGGAAGCTGGCAGCTGCCATGGCTCCCAGGGTTGTCCCCTACTTGGTGATCCTAGTGCTCAGAGGCAACCAGAGACCCTCTGCTGCAGAGGCTTTTTCAGAGCCTTGAGCAGCTAATCCTTTCTCAACCTCCACTCTCATCACTTACTGACCCCACTCCTAATGACACAACTTGTAATGAAACTGAAGGTGGAACAATATGCATAAACCCTCAACTCTTCAATCCCTCCCCTCTTTGCCTATACAAATGGGGCTTCTTAGTTTAAAGAAAAGTCGGGCTTTTGCAAGTTGGTCATTTGTGGATGTTACCTCCTCCCCAGTCCTAATGCTACAAGATCATGGCCACCTGTCCTTCAATACTGCTGCGAGCAGCTCAGGAAATTACATCAAAAATACATAGAAACAATCACCCCATGAAGTAACCCATCCCTTATTTGCCTGAAATGGCGTCTCTGAAGGTGATAGAGATGGCGATGGATGGTAAGAGCCTGGTCCCATTGCCCAAGCAACTATATTACAGCACTGCTTCAGCGAGGCCCCTGAGGGGCTATATCACTCCTGGGGCCCAAGGGCAGCCCCTGTGAAGGAGGGAGCCAATCTTGCTTTGTTCCAAGCACTGGGTTGGTCCAGGCAAAGCAGGTGCTCAGCAGGTTCCTTTCCTTGGCACCCTGAACCTGCCAGGAGGACTGGCTGGGTATCGGGGCAGGAGGAAAAGGCAATGGAAACTGAGCTAGCAAAGCAGCACCTGCTCAGAGCCCTCCTTCCCCCTTTCTTCCCATCAGTGGTGATTCTACTTTAACAGGAGGCTTTCTCCATGCTTGGCCTGTAGCCAGGCCAGTTCCCTTGTGACTCAGGGAAGGAAGAGAAGAGGATTCTGGAGGGCCAAGGGTTTGGGGATGTGGACACGGGCTAGATCAACAATAGCACAGCACAAAGCTAGCATCTATAATAGTAATCTGAACAAAATGAAAAAGAGCTACATTTAGTTTGGCTACCATTGGGGGGGGGTGGAAAGCAACAAAAGAATCCCAACTCTGCCTAGACTCCCGAGATCAACGGTGGCCCCAGCCTGCTGGCCTCACCATGTGTGTGCCTCTGTACACATGGACACGTGTACACATGTATATGCACATGTGTCCATGCCAGGGACATGAGCAGCTTGGCCCTGGAGGTGGGGCGTCGATAAAGGGAAAGGGCTTTTAGCCCCAGAGGGGAGCCTAGGAGGGGGGGGGCAGTCAAAGCAAAAGTCTGAGATGGCTCATCTCGGGGACAAATAAATCAGTGTTGTAGATGCTTAAATAAAATTTTAAATATTTTCTTTCACCTATTTACAATTCTTTCTTCTTTAGCTTTATGGCTAGAGCTATTTTTTGGCATCACAATTAGACAAGACGGCATGAGGGACTTTCCCCCATTTGCTGCTTTGAGCTCCCCATTTTCAAGATGGAAAAGTGTCCAGGACTGGGATTCCGATCTGATGTACCCCAACGATCCAGCCACAGAAGAGACACGGGGAAGAGCTCTGCTTTCGTCTTGAGGTATGGAGAGGCCATCTTTCTAGCTCCCAGCCAAAGGTCTCGATTGGTTTGAGGGCAGAGGGGAGAGATTTGTGGACATTCCAGGGCTTGTTTTATAGGGCCTTGGGGCATCTCCCCTCTAGATGCTAGGGCCCGGCCAGATTTACCTTCCAAACAACAAAATCCCAAGCAATTTTAGGGTTGGGAATAACTGGGATTTTGGGTTTGTTCTTCATTAGAAGGTAGAGAGGTGCTCCATTCATGGAGGCTCCGAGTCACCTGTTGCTGTGTGACCTCAAACTCCAAGGCAGCGGCCCCCTAGGCTGCAGAGGCACTGCTCTGATAGCCTCTGCTGTGAAAGCCAGCAAGAAGAAACCAGCCTAGTAACTCTAACTTTCAGGTGATCTGGGACCATCCCAACAGCTAGTCTGGGAAATTCAGGACTGGCTGCTTTGGAAGGTACCCATCTTAGCCTTGAGGGGAGAGACCCATGAGAGCTCTTGGATCTTAGACTTCAAGGCCTGTTGGTTGGAGAGGAGAAGAGTAGGCGGGGAGGGGAGGAACTAGAAAAGAAAAACGGCAGGGAGGGGAAGATGTACATGAGAGGAAGAAGGGGAAAAAAGGGAAGGGACAAGATGGGAAGAAAGGAGAAAGGGAAGGAGGAGGAGGTGTGAGACGGGGGAGGAGAAGGGAAAGAAGCGTGGGGGGGAGGAGGTAAGGGAAGGAGGTGTGAGGGGAAGGGGAAGGAAAAAAGGGAAGGAAAAAGGGGAGGAGGTATCAGGGGGAAGGGGAGAGGGGAGGGAGCAGGTCCTAATTGATGTACAGTCCAGCACAAATAGCTTTGACCTTTATGCTCCCCTGTCCAGGGCCTGGCTTAGAACTGGGAGAGTAGAACAGAAGCAGCCTGGACATCGCTCAGTGGCGGCTTTGAAGGCTCCACAAGGATGGATCAGACACCGCGGCTATGTCAGAAGTAGGAACTTTGAAGGGGATGCCCAGAAGTCTGAGGTTCCTGGGCATGGCAGTAAGTTGCAGAAGAACTTTATCAGGAGCCTTAGAAACTGAGTTGTGTTTTCAGTTCTTAAAAAAATATATACATGTCTCCATCTAGCTATCTCTTTTCATAATCTATACAGCAGCACAAGGGTGAATGACTCTTTTGGCTCAAAAAGCCAGCCAGAATGCAAGCGAAGCACTGGCGGACAGCATGCAAGCTTGGGTCAAGGCAGCGGGGGTTCTTAAAGTTTCTGGAGACTTCATCAAGTTACTAGTGATGAGCAGCAGTGGGCAGAGTGGGCCATTCACCTACAATCAGCACTGGACTCTAAGTGGCCCAGCAGGTACCTGATCAAAGCTATTCATAAGCATGCACGCACGCAGACAGACACACACACACACACATACCCCCCCATTTCCCTCCCACCCACCCTACTCCCTGCCAAGCACATATATACATATACATACGTATATACACGCACACGGGCAGCATAGACTACTTGCAGAGTCTGCAAGTCACATCTCCAAGAAAGGCATAGTTTTTGACATGCATGATGAGTCTCCAGGGGGGTCAAGGTAGCACAATTAAGCTTAGGCCACTGATGGGGACTCAACTCAGGGATAATCAAGGATGCAGCCATGTAATTAAGGCTAGGAGAGAAGCCCCTAGGACCTAGTTCCCATCTTCCATGGCACAAAGCTTCTCCTTCCACCTTTCTTTAGTAATTGACTCCAAAGGGGAAAGGCCAAAGACATTTCAGAATCTCAAGTCACAAAATCTGCCAGGTGACCCTGACCCATCAGGGAAAAACACCATCTCCAAAGCACTCAAAGAAGGCCATTCTTCTAGATCCCAGGTATATACAGAAGCTTAACTCATTTAACCAGAGCCAGTCAAGAAGAACAGAGAGGGAGAACTGAAGAACAACTCCATCCAACAATCTTTGGCCAATGTGAAAATGTAAACCTCTAAGGAAACCTGATAAAGTTGAGAATGTCACGTTAGTAGAAAGCATTGTCTGACAGCCCTACCAAGGGTCCGTGTCTGTTCTGGAATAATTGAGTCCACAATCACATAGATTTAGAGTTTTTGTCATTGTCATTGTCATCGGCATGGTTGTCATCAGTCCACCGTGAGGTGGCTTTGGATCAGGAGTTCCAAGCTCCTTCAGCATTTCATAGGTCGTGGCTGATGTCTTTAATTCCTTGAAGGATCTTCTTCACGTGGCCAACCTTTCTGATCCCTAAATCCTTTGGGGGGGGGGGGAAGGAAAGAAAAAAGAAGTTAGCTTGTCGACAGCTACGCAATCACTTGGGCCAGGTAAGAGAGCTTGGGCCCTGCTGAACTTGTGGCTTCCCCACCATGACAAGCCCCAGTCGATAGCAGCTGAGCCATCAGATGAAAGTGCCTGGGACCAAACCTCCTTGGGCTGAGCTTTCAGATGTCTGCTGCATTCTAAAAGAGTCCTGGGATGTGCGGCGTGCTCTACGGAATAATCAAAGGGGGAGGTTTGTTGCTTATGGGAATGGGAGAGATGGCTGTGGTCAGTTCTGGGCAGGGGCTGAGGGAGGCAGTTACTTGGAGTCCTTGGGTGAGGCTGGAGAAGGACATAGGTTTTTGGATCAGCAGTCCTTTCTTCTTGTCTCTAGCCCCAATCATTTTTGTACTTCCTGGAAGGGGAAGGCTGGCTCGGTTCATTCCCGAGCCCAGTGGCATCTTGGGCCTCAGGTAGGGTTAAGCTAAGTTACCTGTCTGCCGTGCTAGGCTACCTGTCTACCATGCTAGCCCCATTTACTTCTGTTTGAGGCTCCCCATCACTTTTGAAGGAGGTTTTTAGGGCCAAGATTCCCATTATATTCTCACGCATTTGCCTCACGGGAACAAGCTCATAGAAAGGGCTTAGTCTTGCTCAGTGAATGGCGGCTCCACCTGGTCCCTCGGTTTCCTCATCTGTTTGCTACTAGTGATTATGTTTAAGATGTTCAGGTGAGAGGCTTCATGTGCAGATTGAGGCAAAGAGTGGTACGAGGGGGGCTGTAGATGGACATCTCTAGTGGACGAGACCACCGTGGTGATCGCTTGGTGGGTAAAAACAGATGGAAACTCGGAGCTCACTACAAAGCATGGCAAGATCAAGAGGACCAGATTCAAGGAGAGGAAAAGCACTCAAGTGTGAGGTAAAGCTGGTGACGATAAGAACGGGTAGAAGCCCTGTCTGCGGTCCCCTCCCTCCCTCTGCGGGCAGACAAAAGCCTTTGTTGGGATGAGGATCTGGGTCCCCGAGTCCTCCAGCTAGCGCTTTTCCCTTTCTGCGACAGAGCCGAGGGGCTTCTTGGTTCTTAACAAATCTCGGCAAGGAAGGACGGACAAAAGCAAGGTCAGCTTGACCAGGGGGTCGTGCCCAGGCCATGCCGCTTGTGGGCAGTGTGGATGCCATTGGGACAGCAACCATTTCTGCAAAACGGGGGCATTTGTGAATACCTTCAAATCTCGTCTCTCCAGCAGGATCAGCTCTGAGCCCTGGATTTCATGGCGGGTAAAAATGTCTTTGTACTCCCCTAAACCAAGTGCGTCCAGCCAAGAAGCCACTTCCTCAGGGCCCCATTTGTCCACTAGCAAAAAGGAAAATGACAGATGACCAACTTATTGAGAAGAACAGTGAGAAGGGACCAAGAGCAATACGTGCAGAGAGATACATATATGCAGACGGTAAGCGAAGCACAGGCAGACGGAAAGGAGGAATCGGAGCAAGTCGGTAAGAGGTGCTGGCAGACAGCAGCAGCAGCAGCAGCATCAGTAAGCTTAGAGAGGTTTCTTAGGGCATCAGAAAACCATCAAGTCCTAGGATGGCCCAAAGGCCCAAGCTTTGTCTGATGGACGAGGGCTTGTGACTGTGAGGAAGGGGAGCGAAATGACTTCTCTTATGCTTGGTGGTTCCTGATCTAGTACAAGACACAGCACAGACTCTGTGCATGCTGATGGAATTGGCTTGGATGCTGGCTGGATTTTAATCTCCCTCCCATACCTTCAAGATAGGGATCCTCTCACTCACTGTCAGGGCTAAAGAGCCAAGCTGCAAACAAGCCAGCTCTGGCAGTGGCCATTTGACCTTGTGGGCAATACAAGAGGCTAGAACAGAAGTTGTTGCTTGGCCTCCACCTCAGTGGGACGGCAGGCAAGCTCTTGGCAGTTCAGGGCATGTAGTCCAGTCGGTGACTCCACAAACCTGAAGAATAGGGTTAGGGGCCCGAGGCAAATGGACTTCCTGGGCCCACTTTTCAGCAGGTCTCTAGGGAGATGGATTTTATGATGATGAAGCCGTTTCTGGCCCTCCCTCATTCAGGTGGGCCAGGCTGTCTAGGGTTTCTCCACAGCCTCATTGAAAGAAACACTGTACTCCTTACTCTTTTTGGCAGACACCTAACGGGAAGGGCCCAAGAAAACCGGCAGCCGTAACCATAGCTGTTCACATCATGAAGTTTATCAGATGTCTCGGCAGCCTGAAAGTTGCGATCCTCGGATCTGTGGCGCGGGGCTCCGGCTTTGCCGACATATGTCTAAGTGCTGCCGGGACCCAGGAGTTCGGGGCTCTGGCCCTTCTCTGGGTGACTGTCTCTAGCGTGTGGCTTATTGGGAGTTTTGTTCGTTCCTTCTGATAGTGGTTCAGGGCTTGACCGCTATCTAAGTCAAAGATAACCTCAAGGTAAGAGCATCAAGGAGGGTTGTCCAAAAAACCCCCCAGAAAATTCTGGCAGGAAAATCAGTTGTGCCCACTGGGCACATCACATTTGCACAAGTGGCTGGAGCTCGGAGGTAAGGGGGTGGGGGCGAAGGAGGGAATGGCAGCAGACAGATTCCTGAAATGGCCATGCTGAAGTTCAGGAACAGCTGGGGAGATCCAGGAAAGGAAAAGAAGCAAGAGAGAAGTAGCCTCTGTACTTCCTAGTCTTCCCAGAGCTAGTCCCAGAACTGGAGGAATTCTTGGTCCTTTTTACCAGGGGGAATGCCTGCTGCGTCATTGCTCTCCCAACTGCCTCCACTAGAAAAGGACCAATGGGCTGATCTTCCCTTGGCATTCCTGGCCACCTGTTTGCATGAGGATCCCTTCAGGCCAAGGAAAAGGTCCATGGCCAAAGGCCTGCTCAGACTTTGGCCATGCTCACCCTTGAATTGGTGGTCAGAGAAGGTGACACAGAAGCAAAAGGGCTCATGAACTCCTATTGCTGGCTTTGGCCCCCTAGGCAGCCAGGTTTCCTCTGCCTCCTGGTGGTCCATCTTCTGGCCTGGCTTGAAAGTGTTTGGAGGGAGGATACTGTAATCCCTGCCTCCACACCTGTGTTCTGTGAGGGGCCCAGTTGTCTCTGGGATTAGTGAGAAGGGGGGCACTTCCCCACCTACCCATACACCCACAGATCTCGGGGCTCAAAAAGGCCTCTTCTCAGCTATACCCTATCCTGGCTCCATTTGTTGGCTTGAATCTTGGCCCAAACTATGTGGTATGGATACAGAAAAAAAGAGGAAGGAGAGACAGTCAAACAGGGTGAAAGACAGATGGAGAGAAGAGAAAGAAGGGGGGGAGAGAGAGACAGAAAGAGGGGGAGAAGAGGTAGAAAGGAAAGGAAGCTCAGAGGACAGAAGGGGGGCTGTTGGGTCTGCCTTCACATCTCTCCTTGATGGGCAGCCTGGCCACCGGTTTTTGTCAAAAAGATTTTAGGTGAAGGATCCAAGAGGATAATTCAAGTATCTCCCTGTGGCCAACTAGTGGCATTATAAAGAATTGTAAAAGGGTCACTCGGAGTCCAACCCCTGAGGACACTCTGGCTAGACTAGAGGGTAAGTTTCCCCCCCCCCCCCAACCTCTTCCATGCTGGGCTGGCCTTCTACCTCTCATCTTCTAGCCTCCTCATCTGATCTTTGTTCCTCCTTGCTCAGAGAGTAGTAGCACTAGCACAGACAGGCTCTGGCAAGGTTGCCCATGGGCTCTTAGCACCTGGATTAAGACCCTGTCTCTCCTCATCAGCACAGAGTCATGATGGCACTGGAATGCCAAGGCTACAACTTTCCCCCTGCCCTTCACTTCTACTTCCTGGTCAGGCCCAAAACAGGAAGAAAAAAGCCCAACCAAATGGCAGACACAGAGTTACCAAGAAAATTAAATTTAGAAGGCCCCCAGAGAGAGAGAGAGAGAGAGAGAGACAGAGTGAGTGCAAGCTAGGGAGCCCCACTTGGTTCTGTTTTGAGCCTTTTCAAAAGCAAATCTGTCTGTCGGGATTGGAAGCTCGTCTTGCTCCAGGCACAGAGAGGAAGCCAGCCTTGACTAGAAGAGGTATCTAAGGATGGCTCTTTAGCCATATTTTGGCCTGAGGGGAACAGCATTGGGCAGAGTGCTGAAACAATTAGCAGCTTTCTGAATAAACTTCTTCCGGCAGGTTGACAAGAGTCAGCTCCTAGGGAAACCTGCCCTCCAGCCTCCTGTCTGGCTGAGGAAGTCGAGGGAGGAGGCAGAAGTTTCATGTTTCCTCAAGCCCTCGTGGCAGCTCTGGGATCCCTTGGAGCTGTCCAAGATGGTACCTTTTGAACTTGCTTCATCTTGTCTGTATACTTGGAGGGCAGGGAACAATGACTGTCTCTTCCAGCTCTCTTTCCCCTTTCCTGCCCGCACTGTGTGTCTCTAGAGTTCAGCCTCATAGGAAAACTGATTTTATCCCCACAATTGTGGTGAAGGGACTTACCTGAGACGGAACTGCTCCATTTGACCTTGTGGGACTTGCTTTTCTTTCCTCTGGAGATGTTCAGGCGCAACCTGAAGCTGCCCTTGCTAGCATGTCCCAAACTCTCCTTGACCAGAGAAACACAAGAGGGTTAGTTTTTGTACCTTCTCAAGAGGCTGGCAGGGGCTTGGGCCAAAGCCAGCTGCCCCAAGATAAGCTTTGCTTTTAAACTTGTTTCAGACTATCCTACATTGGCACCCAGAGGCCATCCGGTCCAAGCCTCTCATTCTACAGATGAAGAAATTGGGGCCCACCCATGGAATTAACATTTCTCAAGGTCATGTAGCGTGAGAATCGAGAAGCAGGATGTTGGTCCATATTAAAAGGGGAGCCGGAGTCTCTGGCTATACTGCCAGATGGGGATCCCAGTGTTGGCATTTTCTGCTAATATTCCTACCAAGGTCACTCCTCTTTTGGGGGTTGCTTCATTTTTCACGGCCCTGCTGCCCTTTTAGGGGAAGTTGACGAGAGGCAGCCTCTCCTTTGAAGTGAGGACAAATTTCCCAACACCGAGGACTGCCTCAAAATGTCCTGGGCTGCTGAGCCAGCGGCCACATCCTCTTGGGAGGCTGGGACCACATGCCGGGTAGGCCGTGTCCTCCTTCAGATTGGCATCAGCAACCTCGGAAGTCTCTCCCTTCCTCCTTTAGGAATCTGTCATTCTGTGAATGTTGAGTTTGGGCAGCTTTGTGGCGCTCTCTCTTCCCCTGACCTTTTACGGAGTCCATCCCCATTAGCACATGGGGGCAGCAGAGGGACCAGGAAGAGGCACAGTAACGTGGCCTCCTTGGACAGAGACGGTGTAAGAGACTAAGGCTTGTTCTTCTTGGGGCCTGCTGGTTTAAGACCAAGACAAAGAAACAGGTGCCCACCTGCAGGGGCTTGGCCACATTTCAGGAAGGACGTTCAGAAGCTGGAGTGTCCAGAACAGGCTGACCATGGCCAATGTGGAGCCGGAAGTGGCCCCAAGGGATTGAGAAGAAGCCAGTGATGGGAAGGCCTTTCCTCGAGACCAGTAAATGGCAATGCCTCTGGCTCTGAATGTAGCACCGTCAGCTAAGCGTCACCTGAAGGAACAGGTGAGAGCCCAGAGAAGGCTGTGGGGTGGAGAGAGGGGGGCTGGCTTCTGACAGGTTATTAGCTCTGCTCAGCTCCTAAGGCTGAATCAGGAGCAATGGAGGGGGGGGAAGGGGGTAGCAGGAATGACAGCAAGTTGCAAGGAGGCAGATTTAGGTTGGCTGGAAGGTAGAGCTCCCTCACGAGGAGAGCTATCCTTGAGCGGTCTGGACGTTCTCCCTCAGGAGCCGAAGGGCTCCCCATCGTTGGGGGACTTCGAGTTGAGGGTGGCTGACCCGGAGGGTGGGAGGGAAGATTTCGGCAGGGCTTTTTGCTTGGGAATGGGTAGAACTTGACAGCATCAAGAGGGCCTATCTAACTTGTAACATCTATGATTTGGTCCCCAATTGATGAAACAATTTTCAGAAATCATGGCATGTCCATGCTGTGCCTGTAGCCATCTGTACTACTGCCATCCATCTCTGCTCAGTTACCCTCAGAGGGCATATTATTCCTGTCTCCCAGATAAGGTCAAAGGGCCAGGATTGGGGTAAAGGGAAGGAAGCTTGGAAAACAGTCTAGACACAGTGGGACCAAAAAAGTGCCAATGCTTTTCCTCCCCCCTTTCCACTTAGACTCGGGGGGCATCCAGACCCCCATACCACTTCTCAGGACCTCCCTACACTGATGAGACAAACTCCAGATCATGAGAGTGCTAACTTAGCACAATACTTGGCACGTAGTAGGTGCTTAATAGGTATTAGCTGATTGCTGAGAGCTACGGCCCTTGCTATCCCTCCATCCCCAGGACCTAGTAAATGAAGATAAAGTGAAGGAAACCCCACAGTTTTCAGTCACCCCGTTCCTCTTGGGGGGGGGTCTTTCAAGAAGGCACTCACCTCTTCAGTGACAGCATTGAGGATGGGTGCCATCCAGTGGATTTCAGACACTTTCTCCAGCTCCTGGCTGACATTGGCTAGGGCAACCTGCAGCCCCTCCTCCCGACGGGGGCTGTCCAGCTGCTGTAGGGATGGAAGGCAGACGTAGAGCTTAGCTGCCACGCATCTCCAAGTGCCAGCTTGGACGTCTGAAGCTCTCTGCTACTCGGTCCGAGGTAACATGGCAAGGGAGATGGGACCTAGGGAGATGGCTGGAGAGGAGCTGGGCCCGTATCCTGCTTCTCAAGCAGAGTGGCAAAGGGTCACCAGGCAACTTTTAAGGCTCTGCTTTGGCTCTCATCGTCAAGTACCATCGGCCCTATGCCGGGGAGCAGAACAGCCTGATGCGGCCCTCTCTTCTGAGCCTGAAATAGTTGGTGCTGGCGGTAGGGTCAAAAAGCAGAGGGACTCGAATAATTTAGTGTTTGAAAGGTTCTCGGCTTCAGGGGTAGAGGTCACTGAATCTACTGCTCTCGTTTTCCAGATGCTGAAGCTCAGGGAAAGATTGAGCCCAGCCTAATGTTGAATAGTTTCTATGTCAGAGTTAGGTTTCATGCCCCATCTCTGTCTCTGAAACCCAGGGTTGTTTGCTGTCCGTGCCGGGCCTTGCCTTTTGACCCAAATACTGTTTAGAGTGTTCCCCAATTTTTCATCTAGATGCTGAGAATCTGAAGGGGTTGAGGATAGCCTCTCCAGATCCAGCTGGTCCCAGGCCTGTCCACTAATGGGAATTATATCATATCCTGGCCCCTAAATCCAGATCCTTGAGGACTCCTCTCTGGCCCCTGGGATCACTTCCACTCCAGAAGATCTAAGCCTGAATGGCCAGCACACATCAGGAGGTTTGTGTTCCTGGGACTATTGAGTAGATGGAATGGATGGGCAGTGGTGGAACTGGCCTGAGGCCTCTATATTTCCTTGGCCTGGGACCTACTTAAAGTTGGACCCCCGGGGTGGGAACTCAACGGGCTGGCAGGCTACATGGGTGGGTGATTAGGAAATCAAGTAGCATAAGAACATCAGTGACTGAAAGACTGATTGGATGGGCAGACCTGGAGAAGTCTGGGACTATTGGAGGGCCTTAGGGAGTCAAGTCAGACAGAGACACAGGGAACCTGGGGAAAAGGTCCCCAAGCAAAGCTGGAGATATAAGGAATTGTTCCAGGTGTATCTGAACAGCTGGATCCTCTGCCCCAGGAGGTGGCCCCTAAACTGATGGTTTCTCTAGCTGTTTGGTAGCTACACAGACATGGAGCTACCCCAAGTGAAGTCCCTCTAGTAGGTACCAGGGAGGTGATGGCAATGTTCTCCTTTGCCCCCCTGTGCAGGTCTAGAGACACCAATTGAATAAACACATTGACACCTGGAGGGCAGCCCAGATGTAGAAGTTTACACCACACGAGGAAGACAAGACTTGGTGGTGGGGGCAGGGAACGGTATTCTTTGTTTTCAAAGTCCTAAAGGGCATCTTGTCTCAAGGAGAAGGGACTAGTCTAGATAGGCTTGGCCCACAAGGCAGCACTACGAGCTTTGGAGGGGGGGGGGGAGTTGTAGAGGAGCAGGCTCAGGCCAGATTTCAGGATGAACTTGCTAATAATGAGAATTGCCCCCTTTCTCCTAGCCTTCCTTCCTGAGTTCAAGCTCCCACAGAGGAGGGGCTCCCTTGTCTGTAGGCCTTGAGTGGGTGCCGGTGTTGGGAATCATGGTTTGGACCAGGGTTGGACTGGCTGCCTCTGTCCTGCCTTCATTTCACTTTACTTCCCCTCTCTTGGGTACCAGGCTGGTTCTCAGCAAATTGGGAGAGGTGGGGGGAAAGCCAAGTTCTGGGCCCCCATCCTTCCTGCAGTGCAAAGGAAAGTCCAAGGGTTTAAGGACAAATCTTGGCTCTGTTCTAGGTCACGCCATCTCTTGGGGGGCAGTTTGCTAGGATCTCCATGTTTATAACTCATGCCTTCTGTGACCTTCCATCTCTGTGCTTTTGCTGCTGTTATGTTTATTGCAGCTATTGACCATTTACAGACGTGTGCATGTTGGCTGGGAGGATGTCGGTGTGTGAAGCATAAACCTCTGGATGGGGGCTCTGAGAGGGCAGGGGCTTGGGGGAATTGAGCTAATGCTTTACACGGGGCATTCTTCCATTCTCCCCGATGTTGGGCCGTAAGAAGGCCTTGCAATGTAGCATTACGGCAACCCTGCTTGTCACCTGGCTAAGCCCTGGCTTTGGAGTCGGAGGAGCTGTGTTGAAAACCCAGCTCTGCCTGCCTGTGTGACCTTCTCCATTCTGGGCTGCCTTGATTTCTTCTGTTGGAAAACAAGGGCCTCTGAGATACTTCCTAGCTCCAGAAGGAGGAAGCTATAATTATAGGAGTTTGAATTTTGAGTCTTCAACCCTAGGCCTTTTCATCACATGTGAACTTTGTCTCCTGATTGCTGCCAACTTCTCCACTGCTCCTCCCCTCTACTTACCAGTTTCCCTTCCACGTAAGCTCTGGCTTCGTTGTACAAGGCTTTCACGCTAATGGAAACTTCCACAGCTGAGTTTCTGCTCAGGCTCTGCAAGGGACGGAGGTAAAGAGAAGTCAGGCAATGTGGCTTCTATATCCCAAGGACTGGAAGGAGCCGGCGGGGTGACGAGGGAGTGGGGCCAGTCCGTGATCTGGTCCAATTTGGCTCTAATCTTTGACTCCCTTCCAGGAAGGGGCTTTTTGCCCTGAGCTACTCTTGTTATCAAGAGTCACCTGGAAAAGTGAGCAAGTCCAGGACCTGGGTTGTTGACTTTACT
>JAJPUD010030268.1:0-13283 GCA_023553655.1 Myrmecobius fasciatus
CCCCCTGGGCCACCAGAGACAGAGTTCTGCCCGGGCAGCCTGGCTCCGGTGGGTCATTGGGTCTGCATTCACCAAGAAAAATAAGTGCCCGGGAGCATCCTTTTAGTGACCCACCCTTAGAGAGAAGCTTGGGGGGCTCGGAGGGCAAAGTGACTCGCCAGGGACCTGGTCGCAGAATAGACAGAACCAGGGGTTCGATTCTCAGCCGCTGCAGCCTCAGTGAGAATCTACCTGTGGCCATGATTATGAAGGGGGTGGCCCGGGAAGCCAGGGGCTCGATTCCCAGCTCTGGAACCTACACCGGCCGACTGTGTGACCCCAAACGAGTCACCTGCCCCCCCTTAGGCAGCTCTAAAACTAAAAGAGTGAATACTGGTCTTCTCCGGCCGGCGGCTTCTCTAGGAGCTCCCTCTGCCCATGAAATCACAGGTGTCCAGTAGCACTAATTATATATATATATATATATGTGTGTGTGTCCTAATTATAAACATATATACTACCTATATATATAAGTATACTAATTCCATATATAAATACAAATATACTAATTGCATGTATATAAATACATATACACACTAATTGCACACATATATAAATGCACATATACACTAATTACAATATATATAAATACATATATACTAATTGCATATATATATACACATATCTACACTAATTGCATCATATATAAATGCACATATACACTAGTTACACACATATAAATGCCTACTAAGCACCAGATCACACTATGCTCTGGGATACAAAAAGAAATAAAAGACAGTCCCTGAACTCAGCATTTACACTCTAACAGAGGAAGGAGACAGGCAAGATGCAAGTAAATATATACGAAGCAGGCTAGAGGCAGGATTGTTGTTCGTCCTTCGTTCTCGAAGCGATATGACGGGCTGGTACCTTGCCTTGCATGTGAATTTTAGTGAAGCAGAGCCCTGCAAAGTTCTCAGCCTCAGTCTTTCCTCCAGGGTCATTGGAGCCCAGTGGGAAGACAAAAGTCCAAGACAACTGGAAAGGGCCAGATAGGATCAAAAGGAAAAGTTGAGGGAGGAAATAACAATGACTATTACTGGGAAATACTTATCCATAGCGGACTTGAGCATGAGGTAACTCTGAAATCAGGAAGATTTGGGTAAAAGTCCTGCCTCTGACCCACACTAGCTGTGAGCCGGTCACTTAACCTCTCAGTACATCCAGTCAGCTCTCCAAGACCACAAGTTATAGAAAAGTAGAAGCAGTTTCTACAATGGGATTTTCTCCTAATGATAAAATCATAAGTCTGGACCACTATTAATAATAGTTCCCTTAATAATAATTGCTACTATTCATATGGTGCATTACAATTTACAAAGGGTTTTGCATATATTGCATCAGCAAAGGGGCAGCAGCTAGGTAATGCAGCTAGATAGAGCACCAGCCCTGAAGTCGGCAGGACCTGAGTTCAAATCTGGTCTCAGACACTTAACATTCCCTAGCTGTGTGACCCTGGGCAAGTCACTTAACCTCAGTTGCCTCAGCAAAAAAAAGCAAAAAAAAAAAATAAAAGAAAGAATTATTATTATATCAGCAACTAAATGGTACAATGGACAGAGCCCGGGACCTGAAATCAGGAATATGGGAGTCCAAATCTGGCCTTGGATACCGACCAGCTGTGCCATTTAACCAATTTGTCTCAGCTTCTCCATCTGTAAAATGGGGATAATTATAGTACCTACATCCCAGTGGTTATGAGGGTCAAATGTGACAATAATTGCAAAGCGTTTAGTGCAGTGGCGTCCACAGGAGGAATTATATAGTTATTATTATCATTATGTCATGATCTCATTGGAGCTTCACCATAAGGATCCTCCCCCTGGAAGGGGGGATGGTTCTTCCATCCACATTAAGCATACAGCACTCCTTGGATTGAGAAGGAGGCTCCTTGAGAGAGGGTTTTTGCCTGCTTTTGACTCCCCAGGCCTTCGTCCAGCTTGTTGGTACCTCTCTTTTACCCATGAAGAGACTGTAATTTACTTCTCCAGGGCTCCACAGCCAGGAGGGTCTGAGGTGGGATCTGAGGAGGGTTTCTGACTCCAAATTCCACGCCTGCTGCCTAAGGCCTCATGATCCCCCTGGTGTAGTTACCCCCCCAGCCCCAACCTTGCAAGCCCCCAGCCCTTCCAGGGAGCCAGTATTTAATAGATTGCAGCGGTTGAAAGCGTTCTTTCCCCAGTGGTCAGCCTTTCCTGCCATGACCCTGTCCAAACTTAGCTGGGCTGGTCCCCAGACGTGCTTTTCTTCCAGGCCTCCCAACCTAAGTATTTCCAGCTGGGCAGGCCGGGCCGGAGCCTGTGCTCCCCCCCCCCCACTGACCCTGGCAGGGACAACAATAATTGCAGCAGTCACCGATAGGCTCGGAGTGCATTTCTGTGGGGCTGGCCCACTTGTCCATCCTCCCTCTGAAGCACCCAGGCTTAGTGCATGGCCTGGGAGTCCCTCGGCTCTGGGGGACCTCCCTGAACTTAACTGGGCTCAGCTCCGGATGACTGACAGTCCCAAACCACCAAAATTGGGCTCAGTCAGGCCAGGAGGGAATGCCTCAGTTTTCTCCTCTGTAAAATGGGGAGGGGGCGTTAGACTAAATGGTCTCTGAGGTGCCTCCCAGGCCTAAATTCGGATCCTCTGGTAGTGGGAAGATAATAATAATAACAATAATAATGATAATGATAATGATTGATGATGATGATGATGAGATCTTTGGGAGATGTTCCTCTGGACGAGCACATGCTGGTGCCTTAGAGCACCCAGAAGCAGGAGACCTGAGTTCTAAGTCTCGCTGCTAGCTTGCTGGGTAACCTTGTCTGTCTGGACCGCTGGCAAATGCGGAGGTTTGGATTAGAAGGACTGAGGTCCCTTGCAGCCCTGCCATTCTGTATTTCCATATCTTTGTTTATTCGCCTGTGGGTCTTCTCAGCTGTGTGTGTGTCTCCATTCCTGTGTGTGTGTATCTGTGCCTTTGTGGGGGGTGGGGGGACCCATAGAGTGGAGGAGGAGGAGAGTCCCAGGGGGGAGGAAGATCAAGGCCATTTCCCTGTCTGTCCTGCTTCTAGGCTGTCAAACTAGCTCTTTTCCACTCTCTATCCTCCCCCCTTCCATTGGTTGCCAGGCAACCAGAGTCTGTGTGAGAGGAAGGGGGTTGCAGGGAGGGCCTGAGACACTGGCAGGGGGGCTGGAGTGTGTGTGTTGGGGGGGTGGTAGCATCTGGGAAGCCCCCCAAATGCATCCCCTGAGGCTGTGTCCTCTGCCTCCTCCCCTGATCCTCCCCCCACTCCCCCCTCTCTTTTTACTCACACAGACACTTACCTTCAGGTCCTGAGCCCCTGAGGTCAGTGGAATAGCAGCATGGTCTGAATGGAATGGCCAGCTCCCTGAGGGACAGACAAACAGAAGATGGAAGACACGGACAGCCTGGAGCTCCCTGCACCCCAGGCTGGCCCTCCATCCCGGCCCGTCTCCCCTCCTTTCTTGGGGGACTTTGGGAGGAGAGAAGTTCAGCCTGTCACACTAGAATTCAGAACTCCTGGCGGCTGAGAGGCGTTTGCCTTCCATTTTCTCCCAGCTAATCCCTGCCACGCAGCCACTCACAGCACCTAGCACACACGTGCTCACACAGGCGTATAAATGGAGTTCTAATGGCTTGTGGTCCTAGACCCTCTGGAAAATTGGTTTTACGGTGCTCTCTGCCCTGGTCCTGGACCACTCTCTCCCTGACCTCACCACATTTTTCCGGACAATGATGCCCAGAGCTCTAGCCACGGCCCAAACCTTTGGGGGACATTCTGACTGAGGGGGGGATATGGGGGAACTGATGGGGGAAGGGAAGAATTGGGGGTCCTTCCAGTCCCAAGACGCCACAATTTGTTGCTGATAAATAAAACTTGGAGCTGGACAGTACATCAAAGATCATTCAGTCCAATCTCCTCATCTTACCAGAAACTGAGATCCAAACAGGAATGATTTGGCCACAATTACACAGGGTGGTGAGTAGCAGAACTGAGAGCCAAATCCAAGTGCCGTTACCCCAATGTGACAGTGCTCTCCCCCTCTCTCTTTCTATCTCTCTCTCTGTCTCTATCTCTGCCTCTGTCTCTCTGTCTGTCTGTTTCTGTCTCTCTGTCTCTGTCTCTGTCTGTCTGTCTGTCTGTCTGTCTCTCTTTCTCTGTATAATGTGCAGTGCTACACCACAGGGAGATTGTGTCTGGGCCATTACTTAACTAGAGCTTATCTTGTCCCCTCTTCCCTTTCTTATCCTTCCTTTCGGAAAGGCTGGGGAAGAATGGGGGGCAGAAATCCTAGGCTGCTCCTTCCCCCTCCCTCCACTTCCATCCAGCCTTTTCTCGGAGCTAAGAAAGCAGCCTTGGCCCTGTGGTCAATTAAGCAAGGAAACTTCACCCGGAAACTCTCGTTGCAACAGGGGGTGATTGGAGGAGGGGAGACCAACTTCGAGGGCATGAGGCCCAGGCCAGTTGATTCCAGAGGATGCTGAGCTATTCTCTGAGGATCCCAGGCCACGCTCGCCTATCCCATTCCTCTCCTTCCCGGGCATCCTAGAGCTGGCGTTCCTGAATGATAATAAGGGCCCCATCTCTAAAGTCCTTTAGGGTTTCCAAATGATTTCCTCACAGTGACTGGGGTGGTGATGGGCAGGGTGGAGGATATGTGTTCATGAGGAAGTTGGTACTTGCTCATTTTACAGATGAGAAAACTCAGGTTCAGAGGAACATAGGGCTCTTTTCACTGTCACCTCACACTAATCTCCAAGATCTGTCTGAGGCTACTCAGCAGTCTGGAGTCAGAGCCGGGATTCGAACCTGGACTTCCTCGGCTTCCTATCCCATGCCCACCCTCCTCCCCCCCGGCACTCAGGCCCTTCACTCCGAGCCATCCGGAGCGGATCTTCTCTGCATCCTCCTCAGGTTATTCCACATCCCCCCTTTTCGAGAGCGTTTCGTTCCCACCTTCTGCACATCTCTGTCTTGATTCATGGACAGCCAAGTATGTGGGAAGAGCCGGCTTCATCTTGGCTGTGAGTTAGGAGGCAGGCCAAGGCCCCCATCTGCCCACAAATAGCTCCCTCACAGTCTCGCCTGAATTTCCTCCTTATTTTCTGAAGGCCCCTGAGCTTAATATTATAGCATGGTTATTCTCCTCATTAGGAGACCTGGGTTCAAATGCTGTCTCTGAAATTTGAGAAGTGTGTGATCATGGTCAGGGATCTAAACCTTCTCATCTGCAAAATGAAGACTATGATATCTGTCGTCCCTTTTGTGAGCCTTAAATAAAGAATATACTTAAATTGCTTTGCAAACTTTAAATGGTTATACAAACGTCAATTATTAATACTCGGATTTTACAGATGAGGAAATCGAAACTCTGAAATGTAAAATAATTTGCCCAAGATCATCCAACTGGTAAGTGGGTGATCCAAGATAATAAATATATCACATATAATAATAACAGAATAACTTAATACTAGATCATTTATAAATAAATGGCCCCCAAATAATAGCCTGATTATTAAAGCACCATGTCTAGCCAATAATAATAATAGCATTTGTTTGATGCTTCAAAGTTGACAAAGTGCTTTATAAAAATTATCTCATATGATTCTTACTGCAACTCTGGAAGGTAAATGCTATTTTTTTTATTAAAGGTTTTTATTTTCAAAACATATGCCCAGAAAATTTTTCAACATTGACCCTCGAATAGCCTTGTGTTCCAAATTTTCCCCTTCTTTCTGCCACCCTCTCCGCTAGGTAGCAAATAATCCAATATATGTTACACATTTTAAAATATATGTTAAATCCAATATATGTAAACATATTTATACAATTATCTTGCTGCACAAGAAAAATGCAATCAAAAAGGAAAAAAATGACTAAGAAAACAAAATGCAAGTGAACAACAACAAAAAGAGGGAAAATACTATGTTGTAATCGACATTCAGTTCCCACAGTCCTCTCTCTGGGGGTAGATCATCATAAGATCATTGGAACTGGCCTCAATTGTCTCTAAATGCTATTATTATATCCATTTTAGAAATGAGGAAACTAAGGAAGGCAGTGTTACATGACTGGTTTATAGACATACAGCTAAAATTTGAGGCTTACTATCTATAAGAAAGGTAGATGCTATTATATCCATTTTACAGGTGAGGAAACTGAGGCAGGCAAAATTAAGTGACTAGCTTAGGACTAGTAAGTGTTTGAGTTTCACTATCTGTAGGGGAGGTAGATGCTATTATATCCATTTTACAGATGAGGAAACCAAGGCAGGCAGTGGTACGTGACTAGTTTAGGACTAATAAGTGTTTGAGAGGCTTATTATCTATAAGGGAGGGTAGATGCTATTATATCCATTTTACAGATGAGGAAACTGAGGCAGGCAAAGTTAAGTGACTAGCTTAGGACTAGTAAGTATTTGAGGTTCACTATCTGTAAGAGAGGTAGATGCTATTATATCCATTTTACAGATGAGGAAACTGAGGCAGGCAGCGGTAAGTGACTAGTTTAGGACTAATAAGTGTTTGAGAGGCTTATTATCTATAAGGGAGGGTAGATGCTATTATATCCATTTTACAGATGAGGAAACTGAGGCAGGCAAAGTTGTAGACTAGTGTTTGGGGCTTACTATCTGTAAGGGAGGTAGGTGCTATTATATCCATTTTACAGATGAGGAAACTGAGGCAGGCAGCGGTAAGTGACTAGTTTAGGACTAGTAAGTATTTGAGGCTCACTATCTATGAGAGACAGGTGCTATTATTACCCACTGTTGACAGAGGAGACAATAGAGACAAGACTAAGCTACGTGACTTGCCCAGGATCACACAGCCAGTGTCTGAGCTTGACTTTGAATTCAGGTCTTTGGGGTCCAGCTCTCTAGCCACTTCCTTACCTAGTTGCCTTTATTTAGCCCAGGCTCAGCCCTGTCTCCACTTCCTTGCTGCCGTGCGAGATGGGAGCCACTCACCCAGCACCCACAAAGCCCCCTGTGCACCTCACCCTGCTCACAGTGGGGCGTGCCAACATTTGGAAGCATTCCCAGGCTCAGGACAGAAAGCCAGAGCCTCCCTGTGGGCCTCTGTTCTTGGGGGCTCAGAGGGATGCTCATCCCCACAGGCCCCTTCTCTCCCCCTCCCGCCGCTCCAGCAAGCTTCAGGGAAACAGGTTAATCCAGATGCCCCATCCCTTAATGGACTCCCGCCTTCTGCATTCATCTGTGCTCCCTGCCAGGCTCCAGAAGGAGCCAGGCTGCTCCGTCTGCACGGCTCCGAGTGCCACCATCCTCCACCTGTCCACACTCCCCTCAGCAACGCTACACTGTACCTGGCTATATTTTACCGGCTGGCATGGTGCCTCACTATGCCACAGAGCGCCTGTCTACACTGTACCAGGTACGCCGTACACAGTGCACCTGTGCAAACTTCCTGGAGCCTGTCTGCCCAGTACACACACCTACCCACCATCGTGGTGGCCCCTCGGATACCTGCGTGACCTTGACCTACCCCATCATCTGTCCCTCAAGGGAGATGGCGAAGGACCAGTGGGCCTGGTCCTGGAAGGTGGGGGCTGTCCTGAGGGACTCTGGGAAGTGGAAAAGCCTGTTACTCAGATGCCTCTAAAAGGGTCGACATGTCCCCACCGGGGGGACCGGGGTGAGAGAGCCAAGAGGAAGGTAGAGAAAGTAAGACTCAACTGGGCTACCTGGGAGGAGAGAAGGGGGCAGGAGGGATCCTCAGAATCTCACCAAAAAGGAACCATAACTGGGATGGAGCAATAGGAGGCTTCCGGTGCAGCTCCCCAGCTTCCCACCTAAAAGATCTGACCCAAAGCAAAAAGAAAACAGAGATCTCATTTTCCCCTTTCTTCTTCCCCAGCTCCCGGGATTCTGTGGGAGAAGTACCCCCAAAATTCAGGAGTCCTAAACCCCAGGCTCAGAACTTCAACATTAACCCATATTCCCCCAGTGTTAAAGTAGTTACTGATGCCTCAAGCTGCCCATGGACATTATCCACTTAACCCCTAATCCAAACAAGTACCTTCAGCACATACACCTGACCCAGACAAGAAGTCAGACTCTCTTCTGTCACTCAATAAATGTTTATTAAGCACCTATTATGTGCCAGGAGGGGCAGCTAGGTGGGACAGTGAATAAAGTGCCTGGTCTGGAGGCAGGAGCCTCCTCTTTCTGAATTCAAATCTGATCTCAGACACTTTCTAGCTGTGTGACCCTGGGCAAATCCCTGAGTTCTGTCTGCCTCGGTTTCCTCATCTGTAAAAACGAGCCGGAGAAGGAAATGGCAAATTACTTCATTATCTTTGCCGAGAAAATCCTAAATGGGGTCACCGAGTCAACATGACTGAAACAGCCAGACAACAACAAATAACAACCGACGTGGCTGACACAAAATCTACAGAGGATACAAAGTCAAAAGAATCCCTGTCCTCAGTCTAACAGGGGAGGCAACAATGGACAAACAAGTGATGGAGAAGGTAAATTGGAAATAATCGAGTACACTGGGAATATGAAGGTTAGCATGTCTTTGTGACAGAAGTTCTGACCCACCCAGAAAAGGGACCTGAAGTCACTGAATGTGGGCAGTGGTCACTGAGGAAAGGTCAGGATGGAAAAGCGAGTCTCCTCATCTCTCCCCTCTCTTTTTCTTCTGACTCTCCCCCCACCCCACCTGCTTTTCTCCCTAACTGTTTAATAACAACAATGCTGTGTGCAGAAGAAACAGCTTCCATCCCGATACCTTCTCCCCTATCTTATTACAGAGCCCCTATCTTCTCACTAAGGTCCCATATATCTCGCTGAATTTTTATCTTTATCATTGATCCTATTTCTCTTTCATGGAGTTTCCCACCCCTTTACAAAGCCTCCATCTGTTCCCTGACCACCTGTCCCCTCATTAAGCTCCCTTCCCCTCGATGAGCTACCCCATCTCCTCACTGAATTTCATCTTTTAATTAAGCTTCCATCTCCTCACTGAGTCCATACCTCTCTCTCTCAACTCCATCTCCTCACTGAGCCAGTGTTTCAATCCTTGACTCTCCATCTCCATACTGAACCCCTATCTCTCTCTCTGAGCCAAATCTCCCCTTTGAGCCAATGTTTCAATCTTTGAGCCTCCATTTCCTCACTGAACCCTTACTTCTATCCTTGAGCCCCATCTCCTCACTGAGCCAGTGTCTCCATCCTAGACCCCCCAAATCTTCACTGAGCCACACCTCTATATCTGAGCTCCCATCTTCTCACTGAACCCATACTTTCCTCCTCAAGCTCCTATCTCCCTACTAAGTCCCAAATGAGAGCCAATGCGTAGTTACTATACCATTAATACACCAATAGAGGGTTAAGGGAAGAGAAGCACCAAAAAAAAAATCCTTATGCCCCAAGGTTAAACCCAGCCTGTGATGATGTCCACATCAACCATTCCCTTACCAGGGCCCTATCCATGACTAAGCTTATATTCTTCCTTCCTCTCAGAAATAAATGCTTCAGGAACCACTGACTCCTCAGGCATGAAAACTCCTTCTGCAGCTCAGTTTAAATTTTTAGTACATAGTCTGCCTGAAAAGTCATCATTGGGTAGCCAACCTTCCCCCAGCTTGACTGTGCCCACAGATGAAGCCTTTCCAGTTCTGAGACCAACCAGAAACTGTCATAGCTCATGTTTATAGAGTTCTTTGTAAAGTTCCCTCTGCTAAAAACCCTCCCCTGATGCTTCATCTTGCTGTGCTGCAAGCGATCTCAGCTCTCACCAGCTTGGAATAGATCAGGGATGAACTGCATGGATGACTTGGCCCTTCTATATATCCCCAGGGCTTAGCCCAGTACCTGGGACATGGTAAGGGCTTCCTAAAGACTTGGAGATTGAGTGATCCCCCGGTCAGCTACACAGTGATGAATTTGGGGGCCACAATAGCTTTCTTGAGGGCCACCTGTGACAGGTCGTCAAAGGACAGAAGAAATCATAGATCCTTGAAATATTCAAGAATTTGCCAAACAAATTGGCCATTTAAAAAAATAAGAAGATGCTAATAGCATTTTTCTCACAACCAACCCCTAAGACAATAGCATTTTTCTCACAACCAACCCCTAAGACAAGCAATACAAGGATTGATAGGGCCATTTTAGAGAAATGGAAAGGAGGACTCAGAAAGATCATGATTCTCCAGCTTCGAACAGCGAGAAGTAATGGTTCAGAGTCTAGGGCCCAGGTCTTCTGAGTTCAAGGCATTAGGCTTCCAGACAAGAAAATTTCTGTCTCAATTTAGAAACTTGTTTTGAAAGAAAATGGGGCTAAGACTTCTGCTTGGGTTACAAGATATAGGATTTGAGGGAAGGGATGAAGGGACTTTTGGCTTCATGATACACACACTGAAAGAGAGGAGCTGTCCAATCCATCACCCACCCCCAGTTGGCGTGGCTGCTCCATCCCTACAGCATTCCCTCCCTTCCCAAAACCCAGGTGCTCACCCCAGCTCCCAGAGGTTCTTCTCCAGCTCTGAATCAACTCCCCACAAAGACAGTGCCTTCTTTAGTTTTCCCCTCCCCCTTCTGGCCACTTCCTTTACCACATGGGTCACTATATAGACAACCCCAGCCTATGTGAACATACTTACATATGTGTACAGCAGGACTTGTGAACCTTTATGACCTCAACTTCCTCTGAAGCCTCCCCCACTCAGCCCTGGCCCCTTTATCTCCTACTCTATTTCAGAACTCCACAACATCTCCTTTCTCTGTCTTTGCTTAGTTTTTCAGCTGTTTCCCCTCCTCCTCTACCCAAAGTCCTGTACTTCCTTTCTTTTCTTCCCTTTTTTTTGTCCAAATTTACCCCTTCCCTCCAGATCTCCCTATCCTGAAGTAGAAAAAGTCTTATACTGACAGTCAAGCAGACTAAGGCTTAGTCCCGGTGTAGTCTCTAATTTGGGGCATGATCTTAGAAAAGTCACTTTCTGAGAAAAAAAAAATTTAAAAAACCAGAAAAACCAAAATACTCTAATTTACAATGATTTTTTTTTTTTTGCACAAGCCAAGACTGTGGGTGTGGAAGATTATATTTACAATCAGATTACACTGGTATGTTGGTTAGCTTGCTGAATTGGGGGCTTTCCCCCTTTTTTATTCTTTGTTACAAATGAGAGCCAGAAAGGGGAGAAGGAAACAAGCATTTATTAAGTGCCTACTACATACCTGGAGGGGTAGTTAGATGGCACAGTGGATGAAGTGCCAGTCCTGGAGTCAGGAAGACTCATTTTCCTGAGTTCAAATGTGACCTTAGACATTTATTGACTTGTGATCTTGGGCAAGTCACTTAACCCTGTTTGCCTCAGTTTTCTCAACTGTAAAATGAGCTGAAGAAGGAAATGGTCAACCACTCCACTATTTCTGCTAAGAAAGCCCCAAATGGGATCACAAAAAGTCAGACATGGCTGAAAAAAATTATGGAACAAGAAACATGCCAGAAACAATTTGCTAAATGCTTTTACAATTATTACCTCATTTGACCTACACAAACACCCTGGGAAATAAGTGCTTTATTACCTCCATTTTACAATTGTAGAAACCATGTCTCAGTTGTGACTTCTCCCTAGTCACACAGCTAAGGTCTGATTTGAACTCTGAGGTCTGAGGTCAGATTTGAATTCAGGGCTTCTTAATTCCAGGTCACATGCTCCACATAATGTGCCACCTCACTACCTAAGAGCAAGGATGTATTCAGAAATGGCGGTATAAGTAATTTTTAAAAAGAAGTAATTTTGGGTGCAGTTAGGTGGTGCACTGGATAGAGCATCAGCCCTGAACTCAGCAGGACCTGAGTTCAAATCTGACCTCAGACACTTAACACTTCCTAGCTGTGTGACCCTGGGCAAGTCACTTAACTCCAATTCCCTCAGCAAAAAAAAAAAAAGAAAAGAAAAGAAAGTAATTTTCCCACCTTTAAACATCAATTATCTCAACTGTTAGATGAGGGGGCTTACATTCAATGGTTCTGACATTCTACATCCTGAGGTCTCTTCTAGCTCTAAAATTCTGTGTTCATAATCCTCCCTCCAAGCTCCCTTTAGATAATAACCTCTCCTTTTCCTCTCACCCCAACTCTGCTTCTTTTGCACCCTCTCCTATCTGTCCCCTCATCTCATCACTACCATCTCCCTCCTTCCACTGTGTACCCTACTTCTCCCTCCAGCCATTTACTTTCCTGTTTCTTCTCTAACTTCCCTGCTTTGGCATAGTCAGAGATGAAGACTTGGGAAAAGAGTCAGAATGGCTCCCAGCAACAGGAAAGGAACCAGGATAGACCTCCAAATTCTGAGAATGAAGGCATTGTGGGAAGCAGCTGCTTAAGGATTTTTCCACCTCACCCAACCAGTTATGATACCGCCTAGAGTGTAAGGGGCAGAATGAATGGGATGAACTCTCCCACCCTTGCCCAATTCTAGCTGCAGGTGACTTTCGGTGGCCAGGTTTTTTTTTTGCCAGTGAATAGCAGGAGTTTGTAGGGAGTAAGGTGAAAGTGAAGGATATCCTTCTCCCCCCTCAGTTCCTTCTCAATATTAATCCTGACCGTTGAACCCCCTCCAACCCTCTAACTACATCTTCTTTCTCAGTCAGTGGGCACCCTGTATTTTGCCTCTGGGCATCTCTGTAAGTCTGTGCCATCCCTCAGATCCCAGAAGTCCAGATGCAGCCATCCCAGGAAGGCTGATGGGAAAAATGTCCAGTTTCAAGGTTAGAAATTGGGGGAGGGTGGAGTTGTTGGGGGCTGATGTCAGTGTGGCCTTGTCCCACCCCGTGCCCTGATCTCCATGGAGACCACTTCCCCCACCCATCTCCTCCCCCCCCCCCAACCCCTTCCCTCCTGCCAAAAGTAGGATTTCCACAAGGGTGGCCAACTATTCCTGGATTGGAAGGGCGGATGACTTCCCTAGAACGAGAAGACCTCCCTCTTTCCCAGGGCCCCGGAGGAATCCCCCATGAGGGCGGGGACCTCCAATCGAGAGGGTGTGGGCCGCACACAGTCCCTCCTTCCTCCTTCCAACCCCACCCTTCTTGTGGGAAGTGGAACCTTCTCCCTCTCTCCAATCTCCGCTTCTCCTTTTTACCACCCCGTCTAGACTTCCCCTTATTTGTCTCCACCAGCCTTCTCTCTTCCAGGCTCTTCCCCAGGTTCCCTCCCTCCCCCCGTCAATTTCCAGTCCCCTTCAAGACCCTAAATCCAGTGC